>RJWJ010031925.1:0-18864 GCA_004363605.1 Indri indri
TACTTTGCTCCTGGTTAAAGAAAAATCACATACTTCTGTGTATTGGTACCACTGTAAATACATGGTTCAATTTATAGTTGGGGACCTCTCAGGTGCCCTGTTCCTTCCATGTTTCTCTAATCAGCTTTTTCTTCATGTCTATTTAAAATCTTTTTCCCTCTCATTAAGGTACCATGTCCTCACTCAGCAGCGGGGTGGAACAGAACTTCTTTAGCCAACATCTTGCTACAAAACCTAATTTATCTATATCTTTCCCCATCCTTGGTGAATGAGCATATATAGCCTATTGATTATGCTCTTGGGAGTCAGGGAGGCTTAGTTGGCTTCAAATCCACCCTTGAAACCTTAGTTAACCTCCTTGAAGTTTTGTTTCCTCATACATAAAAAGAGGGTAATAATACTCATAGGACTCCTGGATGTTGCAGGACTTAACGTAGTATCTTACAAGTACTAAATTTTCAATGCAAAATGATAATAATAAACAATCTTTTAAATAAGTAAATAAAGGGATTTCTTTTTCTACTGGAGGGTAATCTTCTGCCAGTGAGTTGGGTCTCATCCCCTCTTGTTTTAGGGACCTTGTTCTTTTTTGTTTTTACTCTTCTTTTCCAAATCAACCTTTCTGGTACCTCGTTCCCATCAGCCTTTAAACGTGCATAAATCTTTCCTGATTTAAAAATGTTTTCATACCCGTTTTACTTTTGCACCTACTGTTATACTTCCCTTTCTTCCATTCACAGCTAAATTTCTTGAATAAATTGGTTCTGTTTTCTGTTTCTTTTGTTCATCCTTCACATGTTCCTAAACCACTGAAATCTAGTTTGACTGTCATCATTCCACTGAAGTGACTTTTCAGTGATTTCCTTGTATGGAGTCCAGTGGAGATAACTCATTGTTTTACCTTAGATTTTTCATTAGCAGTTGGTTTTGTAGGGTTTACCCTTCTTCTTGAAACACTTTGTGTGATATTTGTCTGGACCAGGAGTGGGAAAGCTTATCATGTTGGAAGGCCTCATTAATTTAGCTGTAATCAAATAGGGCCACATTCAAGAAACTTCAATTAGATATACTGAAAAATGTACATTATTTTGTAAAAATCTAACTACTGTGTACTTAATAATTTCAAAAAAAGAAAAGTATTAATTTTAAAGTTAAGTAATCTTGTAATGACTTTGTTGTGTCTGTTTTTTGTTGGAAAGCATTTGAATATTTGGTTGCAGCATGGAGGTCCGCAGTTTCAGTTGAGTCTCTAGATGGGTGTCAATCATTCGTGACCTTAAAGGCATCTTGATTTGGGTTAGGTAGGAGAATGTAGATTCGTAGCAATAAGTGGTTGAAAAGCAAGAAAGCATTTTTTTGGGCATGTTGCCGAAGGCGTGAGTATTCTACTGTGTTTTTCCATATTTCAATTGGATCTTTCTTAGCATCAAACAATGACTTTAAAATGTCATCTATTGACAGCTCAATCAATTCCATCTGTAGTTCTTTAAGCCTTGGTGACATCAACTAGGTGAGGCTGAAATGCTAATTTGAGTGTGATGTCATGATTCTCAGTCAGTGAAACCTTTCATTGTATTTTCCAATTAATAGGTCTATTCTTAAAGTGATTCGCATATATTATCCTGCTCATCAATGACCTTTGGTAACTGGGGAAAAGATTCATCCAAAATTTCCCTTTGAAGAAGTGTTTTGCAAAAAATACCTTTTTTTGAAATGGTTGGATTTTTTGCCACATATCATATATGGACTTAGTTTTCCCTTGCAAAGAAATGTTCCATGTTGTTTTGATTTGTCATAATATCACACACAAATGCTGCATTCCTATAGAAATCTTTCAATAATTCACATTGCTGATTCTGTTCTCACAGAGACAAAATTTTGGCTAACACCTGTCCTTGTGATAGCCAACACACTTGAGAATGATACAGCAAATCCACATTGAATACCTCATCTTTCAACTTTAGCATGTTATGAAACTGAGGATGCCATGTTGCATTTGCATGAATATAGTTAACAATACTTAAAACTTGTCGCAAAGCGTCACTTAAAATAGTAGCTTTAGGACAGAGATTATGTTGATGGGAGATGCAGTCAAAAGAAATGAGCATCTGGATCTTTTAATACTTTTTTTATTTTTAATCTGTGCAATAAACCCTTCTGTTTTTCTGTCATGGAAAGCGCACTGTCTTTATGTACACTCACTAAATTCACCAAATTTAGTCCAACTTCATGACATTTATCTTGAAAGGTGTTGAAAATATCTATTCCCTCTTTTCTGTTTGCAAGAGTGCCCAAAGCGAGTGACTGTTTGTTGCAAAGAAAATCTTCTGTTATGACCCGAGTGAAGTGTAAAACCTGCACCGAGTCAGTAATATCAGTTGTTTCATCCAAAGTGATTGAATAATGTATATTTTCTTTTTAAAGTATTGCATGAAGTTGTTAAGTCAAAGGCAAATTCATGCTGCCGATCAGTTATGGTTCTCCTAGAAAGAGGCAGTTGTTTTACTTTGAAATGTTATCAGGGTGTAAGCATCCTACGACTTTGACAATGTATTCTTTCACAATTTCTACATCACTGAATGGCTTCCCTTTTTTCTCAAGTATATAAGCTGCTTTGTAAGTTGCTTCAGTGGCATTATTTCCAGTTCTTATTGCTGTTTGAAAGAATTGTCTTTGCTTTTGCTTTTCATCTTTTAACCTTTGGTGCTTTCCCTCTAATTTAAAATATTTGTGGTATTTATGAGTGTTATAATGCTGATGAGGATTGAATTTCTTAAATGTTGATATCGCAGTGTCATAAAGCAAGCAAATCATCTTATCTTTGGCAGGCAAGATAATACTACAGTTCCTGATCCTAATTAACAAATCTGTTTTTTCCCTCTAGCGTTCTATTGGTCTTCTTTGACATGATGGGCTGTTAAGCAGACAGAATTAAAAAATACTGTTGAGCTGTGCAACTATTCACAAATTCCACTTGAAACAGAAACACAGTGCGCACCATTGTCAAAAGCTGATAACAGACTGGCCTGCTTGATCCCCATAAACTTTCACCAACCTGCCTTGTGCAGTAGTGGTGCCAGTCAGGAGGGGGAAGTGGGAACTATATCATGAGCATAGCAGCCGTCAATTTGGCCCTTACGGCTTGCTAATGTTCTGATTGTGCCTGTCAATCTGGGAGGATTATTTTGTTGAAACTTATTTTGTTTTTTGCTATTTTAAATATGTTCATTTTAAAAATAAAATAAAAATATAAAAGATGAACAAAAATGCATTAATAAAAATAAAAAAATTTTATTCCGTAAATTCCTGTAATGTTCTGTAAATTGTTCTGTTAAATTTTGGATTCAATCAAAAGGCCGCAGTTAAGGACCTAGAAGGCCACATGTGGCCTTAAGGCTGCAGGTTCTCCACCCCTGTTCTGGACAATCACCAAATCTTACCTCATAATTTCAAGTTCACCTACTTATCTCTCTCTGTCTCTATTTTCACTACCTTAATACAGCCCATATTTCCTCTGGGTTACTACAACTGCTCATTAAATTGGTCTCCCTCTGTCGTCTTGCTCCATTCTAATCCATTCTCCTTGTTCTGACACAATGATCTTTGTAAATTGCAAAATTTTTGTTATTCTCCAGCTTAAAACTCCTTAGGAAGTCCAGTCTTGGCTTTATGAGGCCCTGTGTAATTGACTGATTTCTTACCTCGAGCTTCAACCAAACCTCTTTCTGGTCTTAAGAGCTGTACTTTGCTTAGAAGCATTTCAGCATCTGCATGATGTCCCTTCTGTTTGGAACAACCCCTGAACTTCTACTCCTACTCCCTTTCCCAGCTAATTCTCTGTCTCCTTTCTGGTCTCAGTTGAACTTCTTTTGGGAAGCTGTCCCAGACCCTGAGAGATTTTTGTTTGATGCCCTCCTGCATTGTGTGCTTATCTCTTTACAGCACTTAACACCCCATATTGTAATTGTCTTTTTACTTATTTGTGTTACCCCCTTGACTGATGGATACCTCTGTTAGCAAAAAGCCCTTGTCTGTTTGGTTCAGCATTATAATCCTCAGTGCTTAATGCAGTACTTTAGCCTAATAGGTAAATGATTAATGAATAAATGAGTGAGATCTTGCTGGTTCTCCAAGTGTTTGGAATGGGAAAAATGATGTTAAAAATTATACTTGAATATCAGAATATAGAAATATACATATGGCTTTATTTAAGCCTTCTCTTTCTCTTTAAATCAGACCAAGTGACTAATTTTTCATTACAGATTTTAAGCCACATAAACAAAAATGCTAAGAGACAAGGAAAAAAATACAACTTAGCTGTCATACTTGATTTTTTTTTTTTTCAGTTTCATAGAGATATATTGTGGATTGCAAAGTAGATCTAGTCTAGGTAGCTTCCAAATACTAAGGTAGACTCTGGAAAGAGAAATCTGATAACCTTTGTAATAGAGGCCATGGAAAGAGCTATATTTTCAGGATTGTTGATGAAACCTTCATGCAAAAGAAAATACCCTTTGAATCACATTAGAAAATATACTTCTTTCAGAGAGCTTAAATATGTAGAGAATATACCTAATGAAGACTTTTGGTGAGGGGCAAGTATTTTTGTACAATTGTTTGAGGTTGTTCAAACTCCTTTTTGATTGTGATGACACATTGTTTACTGTGATTTAGATACATTTATTTTTTTAAAATAGTATCTCCTGGTACCCTTTCTCTGCCTTTGTATTCTGTTATTGGATTAGTATTTGTACTAGTGGATGAATAGGAGCAAAAGCGTTGTTAAATAGACTAGTTTTACTACTGGTTTTGCTATATTTAAAAGTAAGGCAGGAAGTTAAGGCCTCATGTTAGGTTTTGGGTCATTTGAATTTTAGCTGTTAAACTAACTCTCAATGTATAAAATCTAAGTTTGGTAATCCAGATAAATTAGGATGTGTAACTAATCATTTTATGGAAAGAATTTTATGGCAGGAATCTCCCACCGGTACTGAACCCTTCTGTCTTTTGGTTACATATGTCATTGGTAAAGTGGTAACAATACCTATGTCAAAGGGTTTTTGATCAAGAATCAGTATGGGTGGGCATGGTGGCTGGTGCCTGTAGTCCCAGCTACTTCAGAGGCTGAGGCCGGAGGATCACTTGAGCCCAGGGCTTCAAGGTTGCAGTGAGCTATGATCACGCCGCTGTACTCTAGCCTGGGTAACAGAGCAAGACACCATCTCTTTAAAAAAAAAAAGAATAAGTATGATTACATTTGTGAATATAACTAATATATACTCAGTAAATATTTGTGGAATGAGAGTATAAGTAGGGTAATTATAACTGTACAAAGAATGAAATTAATAGTAGTATAATGAGTAATATTATAAGGTAGCAATAGCTATAGAAGAATTTTTTAAGTTTTTATTCCATATTGCAATTTTAAAATTTTGTGTAAATCTAGCCCTTACCAGATGCTCATACACCTAAATACTACTTTTACCACTCATTTAAATACTCTTTAAAAACCACTGTGCTATAAACACTTAAGTTGATCTAATATGACTCTGTAAGAGAACTGCCATTACTAAATTGAAGGAACTATTGTCCTTGAATTTTTTCTCCCTCCAGCCTCCTCATCAGAATGTATGAAGAGTGTATGTTAACTATGCCAGATATAATAGTGCCTATTTTAATGTCATGACTGTGCTTAAAGCACTAAAATTGAAAGAATAGAATTGTGCTTATTTAATAGCTTGTTATATAACTATAGTAGGTCTGGAAATTAGATTTATTTGACAATGTTTTACAATATTGCAAGTGGTTTAGCAACTATCACTCTTAAGCAGAATAGAGATGGTATCTAAAAAGGTGTTTTGAATAAATCTCCCTGTTGAGCATAGGTAGCAGCTGAGAATTATTTATAAACTGGTAAGTTCTGGAACCATTGAAACGATTGTTCTATGTAGTAAAATTTAACTAGGAATAAATGGCAGTAAGTTTGCCAACATAAAAAGTTAGATTTTATTAATAAATTAATCAGTTGGGATCTCTTAAATTCTGATATGTCAACTGGTGGGGTCTTATAAACATACCTCAGCTAAATACTTTCCCACTTGCTATCCCAAGATAAAGCAATAGTACCTACAAAGAAGGCTGAGAAGTTTGTTTATATTTACAGTTGACCCTTTATCAACACAGGTTTGAACTGTGTGGATCCACTTAAAACACAGATTTTCTTTCGCCTTTGCAGTTCCTTAGATAGCAAGACCGACCACTCCTCTTCCTTCTCTTCAACCTACTAAAGATGAAGACAATAAGGACGAAGATCTTTATGATGATCTATTTCCACTTAGTGAATAGTAAATATGTCTTCTCTTCCTTATGATTTCCTTTTTCTAGCTTACAGTATTGTAAGAATACTATATGTAATACATATAACATTATAAAATGTGTTAATCACCTATTTATGTTATTGGTAAGGCTTCCAGTCAGTAGGCTACTAGTTAAGTTTTTGGGGAGTGAAAAGTTGTATGTGGATTTTCAGCTGTGTAGGGGTGAGGGGGTATCTGTGATCCTAACCCCTGCATTGTTCAAGGGTCAACTCTTTATTTATTGAAAAATAAACTTTTTAAAACAGTAGTTTTAGATTTGTAGAAAAATCTCAAATACATTACAGAGAGTTCCCATATGGTCCCTCCCCAATTTCTCCTATTGTTAATATCCTACATTTGTATACTACATTTGTTATAATTTACTAATCAATATTTGTATATTATAATTAAATAAAGTCTATACTTTATTGAGTTCCTTCATTTTTACCTAATTTCCTTTTAATGTTCCAGATTCCATATAGGAATGCATTTAGTTTTCATGTCTTCTTAGGCTTCTCTTGGCTGGAGCAATTTCTCAGACTTCTTGTTGATAACGTGGGTGGTTCTACGGGGCATTACTCAGGTGTTAATAGATGCCTCTCAATTTGAATTTGTCTAAGGTTTTCCACATGATTAAACCAACGTTATGGGTTTTTGGGAGGAAGACCACAGGAGTAAAACGCCATTTTTTATGACATCATACTAAGGGCACATGCTATCAATAAGATTCATTGGTGTTGATGTTGACCATGATCACCTGACTGAGATAGTATTTGTCAAGTTTCTTCACTGTAAGATTATTCTTTTTTCTTTCCCTTCTAAACTCTATTCTTTGGCAGGAAGTAACTATGCACAGCCCACACTTAAGGTTAGGGGTTGTGTTCTGCATCCTTGATGACAGAGTATCTACATAAATTATTTGAAATTCTGTATGGGACATTTTTCCTCTTTTTCCTGGTTTTTTCCATATTTATGTCAATATGGACTCATAGTTACTTATTTTATACTTTGGGTTATAATGCTGTTCTACTTTATTTTTGCTCATATTGTTCCAGCTTTGGCTATTGGGAATCTTTCTTAGGTCCTGTGTGCCTTTGACATACCCTCATCAAGGTGGTGTCTTTTTTTGTTGTTTTTGTTTGTTTTTTGAGCACTTGCTTTCTGGCATTACAAAATACTTCATGCTCATTTTGTATATTTCTTACGTTATTCCTAGAATCAGCCATCTATCCAAGGAAGCCCAGTTCCCTTTATTGGAGAATGGTATTAGAAACTAAGATTTGGTTGCTAAATGTGCTTATTGCTAATTGGGTGTTATTGCATTTATTTAGCTGGCTCAGCTAACAGAGCAAGAAAATACGTGTGTGTACCAGCCCATATGTATATACACACACACACACACACACACACACACACATATCTGTAAACATCATTCTATATGTAATCATCTGTATCTGTGCTGAGCCAAGCATGAGTTCATTTGATGACTCCAACTCTAATCCATTACCACATGGATCTTTCTAGCCTCTTCCTCTCGTTTATCTGTAAGTTCTCATTCTAGCAGTGGCAAACTGGGCCATCCATCACCCATTTATTTAATTATTTAATTCCATTATGTATGGACATCAGTATCAGAATTTTAAAACCATACCCCTATGGGAAACAACTGTATGAACTAGAATACAGTGCTTATATGCAGTTCCTCTTGCATTTAGTCTTACAGAGACTACTCATTTTCAGAGTTGCTTAGGTTAGCACCTTTTCCTCCTATCCACTCAGTGAGGTTGTTTCACACAGTTGTAATACAGTTAGATTTTTTGTTGCTATGATCCCTTGAACTTCTAAATGACTTTTTAAAGATCTGCATACATTAAGGTTCATTTTTTGTGCTTGAAAGGTTTATGAGTTTTGATAAATGTGTGACGTTACATATCCAGCATTATAGTATCATACAGAATAGTTTGACTGGTCTAAAAAATAAATTCCCTTTGCTTCATGTATTTAACTTTCTTCCTTCCCTGCTGAACTTCTGGGAACTACTGATCTTTGTACTGTCTTTGTACTTTCGCCTTTTACAAATTATCATGTAATTAGAATCACGCAGTATTAGCCTTTTTGACTAAAGAAATTTGCCTTTTAAATGCTCTTTTCTAGTATCTTTAGAAACTTTATTTGGAATAATTTTGATGGAAGTCTAGTTCAAACTCCAGCCTAATATATCACTTCTCTAGACTATCCGTTGATGATAGTCATTCACTATATGTTTGAATTTATCTAGATCTAGGAAACTCACTACTTTATGAAATAGCTCATACTATTGTTCCTTTTAATTTGACAGAAAGTCTTTAGTTGTTGTTCAGCCTCAGATTCCTCCCTAGAACTTTTTACTCAACGATTTGAGTTTGAATTTGGGATGACTTGAAATAGATCTATTCCCTTTTCTACATAGCAGGCTCTCATATCTTGCAAACAATTTTAAAATGCCCTTTTGCCAGGAAACTTTAACTTGCTGCTTATCAGAACCCTTGTTGGTTAACAACTTCATCCTGTGTGGTTCAGATGTAATCTTATACATTAGCTACATAGCTTTCTGTTTCTCATAGAACATGGTTTCTATTGCCATTTTCATCTCTCTCGTTTATCTTTTTTTTTTTTTAAAGAGATAGGGTCTCTGTTGCCCACGCTGGAGTGCAATGGCATGATTAAAGCTCATTGCAGCCTCGAACTCCTGGGCTCAAGCAATCCTCCTTCCTCAGCCTCCTGAGTAGCTGGGACTACAGATGTATGCCATCATGCCTAGCTAGTTTTTCAAATTGTTTGTAGAGACAGGGTCTTGTACTGTTGCCCAGTTTGGTCTCAAACTCCTGGCCTCAAGTGATCCTCTTGTCTCAGGCTTCCAAAGTGTTGGGATTACCAGCATGAGGTCCTGCACCTGGCCTCAAGTTTTTCTTATACATCAGACCATATTAACCTTAAATGCAAATGTTTGCTTGTGTCATCATTATTCAAATCTTGCATTTGTTCCCTATTGCATTAGAGTGGTACTGCTTTATTTAGAATGTCCTTCAGAATAATCTGTGGAGTGTTTAAATGAAATATAATGCTCTACCTCTTGGGGATTCTGGAATTGGAAAGAGTTTAGAGATTCTGCTATTTTTTTTTTCTTTTTTTAATCTTACCTGTTTTTACTTGCTCTTTTAAGATACTCCCAGAGACTCTCCTATTTTATAGAAGAGGAAACCGAGAGCCTGTGATATTGACCACAGCTTGTTTGAATGGGACTAGAAATCCATATCTCTTGATCCCATCATTTCTGCAGCTTTTTCTATTATTTAATGATTTTGATTTTGTGGTCTCAACTTGCCCTCATGGCTGTAATTTCTCCATACTATCAATATTCTCTCAACTTGTATCACACTGAATCTGCCTATGTGTTTTCACTTGCACTGTTCTACCTGAAATGTCTTAACCTCCTTTTGCCTTTCCTGTTGAAATCCTTCAATCCTGTTCTTCAGGATTCACCTTGATTTTGACTTCTTATATGATTCATTGCTTGTAACTCCCAGAAATGATCACTTTCTTCATAGCATGCTTATGCATTCATCATAGTTAGTCAGATTTTACATATGTTTTCCTCATTAGTATACATCTATGTTAATCATTATAATTCTAGCAGATTTTAGGAATTGACTAAATTTTGTAAGCTTTCTTATTTGTCAGTATTTAAATAAGCAACTGCAACATACACATGCACATCCTCTTAACTAAATTGTAATGATCTTAAAGGTAGGGCTGCTTGTTGGTTATACTTGTGTCCTTCAGAGTGGTTAATGTAATGGTATGTACAATCAGTGTACTTGGTAAGCATTTAAATGGGTTCAAGCTGATTATTATATGCTTTTTGAGCAGCCATTTCACACTTTTACCTCATCTGGGACTTATGATCAGCTGGGAGGATCACAGTTTTGTTTGCCTGCTAAGGCAAGTTCATGCTATCCTGTACTTGTCTGGTGGTTTTGTGGTTCAGTGCCAGATTTTTTGTTTATATGAGTAAGTTTTATCTTGTTATTGGTCTAGTATTCTAGCTTGCTTTTTATTTTTTGGTTGTTTTCATCTACAGTATTTGCTATCCTTCTCAGCTTCATGTCATCCATGAATTCGGTAAGTTTGCCTTTTATGTGTCCACATAAGTCTTAAGTGTCAAGAGGGATTAGCATACTTAAAGAACTTCCAAGATGTCATATATACCATTAAAACAATGTTCTGAATATGGTTGTTTATTCAATGAAAAGTTACCCATCTGTGTAACTACTCAGCTCTTATTTTCTTTTATGGCTTTTGTTTTCATCTGTATGAATACTTTCTATGTTTCTTGAACCTTACTTTGCTATGGGACAATATTAAAGAAGTAGAAATACGGCTTTCCTCAGAAGGACCACACAATATAATAAATAAAATAAGACATTCATTTTAGAAACTAGAGAAACTAAATTTTGCCTTCATTTTGAAGCTGAAGAGAATGAGGCCCAAGGTTTAATGACTCGAATGAGGTTAGTTGCTGATAGAGCTGGGACTTGGAGTCTTATGTGAATCTTGAAGTTCTAAAAGAGTAGAAATGATCTCTCTAAAACATTTTCTTCCTGGAAAACCTACTTTCCCTTTAAAAAAACTTATGTACTGCCCACATACATATAAGAGTACTGAAATATTTACATGCAGTTATAATTATGAAATCAAACAGCCTATAATTGCATAACCACTATCCAAGATACGAAGTAAAATATTGTCAGCACTCCAAAAGTCTCCCGTGGATAGTTTCAGTTATACCTCACCCCTGTCCTCTTCTCAGAGGTAACCACTATTTCACTTTTGAGAAAATTATTCTTTGCTGTTTTAAAGGGTTTTAACCAACTGTGTGTGTAACCCTAAACAATAAAGTTTAGTTTTTCATGCTTTTGAACCATACTACATATACTCTTTTATGATACATTATGTTTGTGATTCATCTGTGTTGATGTAAATAGATGTCCATTTTCATTGCTGTATAATATTCTATTATTTACCTATACCATAGTTAAAGTATTTTGATTAGATGGACATCTAGTAATGTCCTGGTTTGGGTTGTTCCTAGTTTGGGGTTGTTATGAGTAAGGCTGCTGTGAACATATGTCTCCTACTGTGTATATTCAGGAGTTTCTTGAGATTATATACCCAGTTATGGGATATCTGGGTCTTGGAGTGTATACATCCTTAACCTTACTAGTTAATTCCAAACTGAAATATTCTAGACCACTCTGAGAGAGCTCTTTATTTTCTGTTCACCCTTATTCCTAGGGTACAGTCCTTCAGGATCCCAACCCAAAGCCTGGACTGGTTTTCCACGGCCTCTACCCTAGACTTCAACTTTGATCTTCTACTGTTTGAAGCACTACTCAGCCCCTCAGTCTCCTCTTCGGGATCAGTAAATTGCTGTGCTCCCCAAACATGTTTCATCTCTCTGGTTTCCGTCTTGTCCATCCTGAGGTAGTAATACCTCACAATTTTGTTAGCTCTTTGCTTTTAAGAACTTTAAAATATTTTTTCCAGCTTTTTATTGGTTGTCTTCTGTGAAGAGTTTGTTATGAATTTGTCTAGTCTGTATTTTCCGGAAGTATAAATTTGTCCCCGTTGAGCTTTTCATTTTTAATTATATTTTTAAAAATTTTATTTGCTTCCTTTTCAAAGCTACATGCTCAGTTTTTGTAGTTTGCTATTCCCTGTAAATTTTTTCAAGCTCATCTTTTATTCTTATTCTTTATGTCATGCTTTCTTAATTATGCTTGATAATTCTTTAATGTGAGCTGTTCAGTTTCTCTGGAGAATTATTTATGGGTTATCTTTGAGGCCTGGGATGAAGATGTATTCCTCCGGAGGGGATGGCATTTGCTTCTGTGGGTATCTTGGTTCAGGGTTGGGAGTTAGAAGGGGTTGTGTACCAGTCCAGGACTACTGCCTTAAACTGTAGTCATGGCTTGAGTTTTTTTGAGCCACCCAAGTAGTAGGATTTTGGCCAGTAAATGTGTGTTCTTTCCTCAGTTCTCAGGCAACTCTCCTTGGGGGTGGGAGTGAGGGGTAGGGTACTAGCTTGATAGACTACCTACCCTGGTGACTTTGTCTTTTGTTCCCTGGCCAAGTTCCAGAAAATTGAGCTCAGGCTTTCATGGTTCAGTAGCTGCCCTCAAGCCAAACAGAGTTTTAGTGCTCCCTTTCCCTTTCCCAGTTTATTCCTTCACTTAGATTTTGGCCTGTTAATAAAACCTTAGTATGTTGCTGGTTCTTCCATACTTTTAAAATAATAAGTAAATGTGATGGGGGTTTTTTTTGGTGGTTACTCATTTTTAATTCAGGATTTTAGTTATTTTCAATACAGGGTTGATCTTTATACCTGAAGATATATTGTTGGAAGCTGAGTTTCTATCTTAACACAGAATATCATAAAAGGCTTTTGATCATCCTTTAATGATTTCTAGATTTTCCTTGAAAATGAATGGCAGATTATTTGTGAGTTATCGAATTTGCTATTCCCATAGAATTTTTCAGCCCTTCATAAAGGAAGGAAGAAAAAAATATTATACATCCCTTATGTCACCAAATAGATAATTTTTTAAATTGTATGTTCTGCTTACATACATTTATTTTTATGTCACCTCTGGTTGTCGTCAGTGTGTTTAATTAAGCTCAGTGTTCATAAGGTAATCAAACTGCTCTTTTCTAGTAGCAAAGTATAATGAAGGAAGTGCTTCTTTATTCCTCAGCTTTTATTTAGGAAAGTTATAAAACTTAGAAAATTTAAGAGACTAGTGTGATAAACATCTGTATACCCTTCACCTAAATTCATTGGTTGTTAACAACTTAATATTTTCTAACATACATTTTCTCCTGTTTTCCTTATCCTCCTTCCTATCTGGCATAGTATACTTTTCTTATTGCCAAGTCATTTAAAAGTAGGTTGTAGACTCCTCACTCCTATGCTTCAGCATATGTCGCCAAAAAAGAAGGGCATTTCCCTGCATAAACTTAAATACCATTATTGCACCCTAGCAATTTAACATTGATACAATAAAATGATATAATCTACAATCTGTATATAAGTTTTTCCATTTATCCACCAAAATGTCCTTTATAGCCATTTTCCCCTGTGTGAGATCTAACCCAAGATTATGCGTTACGTTTGCTTGTCATGTCTCTGTATCCTTTAATTTAGAGCAGGGCTTGGCAAACTTTTTCTTTTTTTAAATTTTATTTTCTTGAAAAGTATATGATCACTCCTGGCAAACTTTTTCCTAAAGGGATGGGTAGTAAATATTTTAGGCTTTGCGGGTAATGTGGTTTCTATTGCAACTACTCCACTCTGTCATTGTAGCTAGAAAGCAGGTATAGACATGTAAACAAATACGTGTGACTGTGTTCCAATTGATAAAACTGTATTTATAAAAACGGGCAAGGCATAGCTTGTAGACCACTGATCTAGAATAGCTCCCCATCTATTTTTGTTTTTAGTGACACTATTTAATGACTATTTTGAACAATCAGGCCGATTTGGGGGCAGAATTTTCCCAATCAGGATTTTTAAAAATGTTTTTCTCATTAGTATTTTAAGATTACAAATACCCATGTAATCTTAAGAGTTGTTTCCACAACAGAAATGGAAATCTGGTTTTTTGAAAAAGATTCCGGTGCAGCTGAAAATAAGATCTTTCCTTTCTTTTCTCTGTCAGCATCTCCCCTCTTACCTACCTCCCTTCATCCCTCTCTCTAATGATTATTGTGTATGTAATATCACTGCCTGGAAATTGGAATAAAATTAACTTCCAGATTGCTAACTCTTTGGTATTCTCCTTCAAACATCAGGGTTTTTACATATATGCTCTTTCATGTAAATGTTTTTATATTCACAGATGTGAATAAAGGATTCAAGAGGACTTGGATACTGAAAGGTAGTGAAAATAACTTAGATATAGACTTCAAAAGATATTTATATTGTAGCCAAAATAATTCCATAATGTAAAACCTAAAAATGTCTCTATGTTGGAGACGTGTTATATAAAACGAACGATTCTTTGCCGTAAGTAAGCTATTTTTAGCATTGTGTAATATTCAGCTTTAGAAATAGATAACAAGTAAATTTGATAAGTTTAATACAAAACTGTCCTTAAGAAAAAGCTGTAAGCATACTTGCATCTATGCAAAAATATGTGTAATTTTTAAAGTTCTTTTCTCTTGCTTGGTTTGGCGAGTAGCAAAAGTGAAAGTATCATGTTTTCCTGGAATTTAAGAGTTTCAGGAGTGTTTGTTTCCTTTGAATATCTGTCTGAACATTTGTGGTGATGGGTGCTATCCTACCTTCTTTTATTGGTTTTGACTGAGACAAAGTTTTTCTTCATATTGTGCTTTTATCAAAATTTGCTCCTAGTTTGACCCTTTATACCTTGTAAAACAAGTCTATAGTTCTTTTTTCTACATAGGTGTTTTAAATAAAGATTGAAATGATATTCTCTTGGAGGTTTTCATTTCTTGACTAAATGTTCTCAGAGTCTTTAACCATTTCTCACATCACACCTCCACCATAAATAACTGGTATGATCTTGGCAAGTTACTTAATCTGCTTTGCTTTTCTTATCTTTATTTATAAAAAGGATGATATCTGTCTCAAAATTTATTGTGAGGATTGAGTTATTACACTTAAAATACAGCAGTGTCTAACATGTAGTACACAGTCGGTGAATGTTAGGCACTGCAGTTGCCTCCTCTTTATTTATTTATTTGTTTTTTTGAGACAGTCTCACTCTGTTGCCCGGGCTAGAGTGCCGTGGCGTCAGCCTAGCTCACAGCAACCTCAAACTCCCGGGCTCAAGCAATCCTTCTGCCTCAGCCTCCCAAATAGCTGGGACTACAGGCATGTGCCACCATGCCCAGCTAATTTTTTCTGTGTATATTTTTAGCTGTCCAATTAATTTCTTTCTATTTTTGGTAGAGACGGGGTCTCGCTCTTGCTCAGGCTGGTCTTGAACTCCTGAGCTCAAACGATCCACCTGCCTCGGCCTCCCAGAGTGCTAGGATTACAGGCGTGAGCCACCGCGCCCAGCCCCATGTCTTGAACAACATGGGGATTAGGGACGCAGATCCCGTGTAGTCTAAAATTCACATATAACTTTTGACTCCCCCAGAACTTAACTGCTAATAGCCTACTGTTGACTGGAAGCCTTACTGATAATATAAATAGCCAATTAATACATACATTGTATATTATATGTATTAAATACTGTATTCTTACAGTAAAATAAGAGAAAAGAAAATGTTGATAAGGAAGAAAAAATGTATCTACTCTTCATTAAGTGGAAGTGGGCCATTGTAAAGGTCTTCATCTCGCCTTCTCGTTGGGCAGGCTGAGGACGAGGAGGAAGTAGAGGGGTTGGTTTTGTTGTCTCAGAGATGGCAGAGATGGAAGAAAGTCTGTGTAAAAGTGGACCCACACAGTTTAATCGTGTGTTGTTCGAGGGTCAGCTGTATTGTTATTTCTTATTGCGTTGTTTCTCATCCGTCTTGTCTGTACATGAACCTGTTTGTCTTTTTCAAAGCACAACCGAATGCAGTGGCAGGTGTGATCTGACTAGCCCATAGGAATATAATAGTCACCTCCCCAGTTCATTTGGACCAAAATTGGGGTTTTGTTTTTAAAAAATTCATTGTGAAAAATTTGAAACATACATAAAAGTAGACAGACTCGTGTGATGGACCCTCATATACCCACCCTCTATCCCCAATAACATGGCCAATCCTGTCCCATTCACACTCCATCTAGCTCCTTTTTCTACTCTCTGAGATATAGTTCTTCTGTTATACCTAAGCTCCATGACTGATTTATCTTGATAATTACTCAACATTTTAGGATACTGCCTGTTTTCTTAATAAATAATTATTGAATTAATGAACAAATGAATTCATGCCTTAGATTCATGCCTGGATCAGCTTCTGTAGTTTGCTTTTCAAGGTGGGATGGGTGGGTGAGATAGAAAATAGATTTGTTGATATCATACTGTTGTTTTTTGGGGTTTTTTTAGTGTTTATTTATTTATTTATTTATTTATTTTTGTGGCAGTGTCTCGCTCTGTTGCCTGGGCTAGAGTGCCGTGGCATTAGCCTAGCTCTCAGCAACCTCAAACTCCTGGGCTCAAGCGATCCTCCTGCCTCAGCCTCCTGGGCAGCTGGGACCACAGGCATCCGCCACCATGCCCAGCTAATTTTTTCTATGTATTTTAGTTGTCCAGCTAATTTCTTTCTGTTTTTAGTAGAGACGGGGGTCTCGCTCTTGCTCAGGCTGGTCTCGAACTCCTGAGCTCAAACTATCCTCCCACCTTGGCCTCCCAGAGTGCTAGGATTACAGGCGTGAGCCACCGCGCCTGGCCCATACTGTTTTTTAAAAATGATTCCTTTCATATCTGCACAGGGATATATATGATAATATTACTGGTAAAATCTCTGAGTACTCTAGGAAATAATTCAGCGTATCTGGGATAGAAGACTTGAATTCACTATTTTCGTACAGTCTTTTCATTATTCTGAGTTTTAAGACTTGAGCAGTGTTTAGGCTTTCCAATCTGATAATGATTTTTGTCTTAACTAAAAAGAAGCAAAACTGGAGTTGAAGAATTATATTTCCTTTGTCACCTTTGTTGAAATTACTTTTTAAAGCCAGATTTCTTATGGAATAATTTACATAAGTAAAATTGTTAGTGATTTGCTGGCTTCAAATAGAGGCCTTTCTTCCCAATGTCAGTTTGCTCCAAACATAACAAAGGACAGTTGCCTTTGTGACTGTAGCACTTTTAAGCCTCAGCTCAATTTTTCATAATTGTGTTCTTACTTACACCTTGTTTTTATTATGCCTACAGCAGTTTGCTGGAAGTTTAATAGACTCACAATTGTTTTCAAGTGAAACTGAAGTGTGTAACTCCTGCCTCAAACAGGGATGGAGACACCATGGCAGTTCTTCATTTGTATTTAGGTAGTGGGGTTGGAATTCTGGAGGTGAAGTATAGCAGTTAAGAGTATTATAGAGAGGATAGCTTCTAGCACTCAGCTCACTACTATCACTCTGAAATTGAGCCTAGGTGAGCCTGCCTCAGTAGGCTTGTATACTCCATACACTTCAAATTAAGAGGAGGCTTAGTGAAAGTGAGTTTAGACTTAACCTCTGTAACTCAGCCGGGAGTGCCTTAGTACAGCCCTAGCTTTTGCACTCAGTACTAACGTTTACGTGAAGAAACTTTAGCTTGAGAGGAGTCTCACCCTTCAGTGTTACCAGTTTACCTTAATTATTAAACATTTTATCAGGACTTCATTAACAAGATCTTGAGAACAAGAATGAGATGGTTTAGACAGGAGGCTGAGAAAGTGTTCTGATAGAGAACATCATGTAGCAGTTACACCGTGGCTGTGAACCTCAGATTTGCTTTTGTTTTACCTTTGATATTTCTGCTAGTTTGGTGACTTTTTAACTTAAAAGATTCAGTGTACTTTTTGGTTCAGCAGAACATCTGTCCATTTATTCATTCAGAAAATACTTATTGAGCATCTAAATGCTGGGAAGTGTGTTGCATACTGGCTAAACAAAACAGTGAACAAAGCAAATGTGCTTGCCATTATGCAGTTTACAGTCTAGTGGGAAACAACGAAATTTATTAGAAGCCATAAAGAAAAATTGTGCTTCACTAGTATTTTAAGGACTTCACTGCTTATTTTAAAGTGAACTTGGAGTGACTTTTTCTTGATTCTTTTTGAAAAATGTATTTGAGCATTCAGAGCTTTGGGGTTAACATGTTTCTCTGTGTATTGATTGTATAGACATTAGAGAGATAAGGGAATTTGAAAAGAGAGAGAAAATATTAATTGGAATATATGAACTGTAGTGAGATTTCAGGATAATGACAAGTAGTAGATTTGTGTGGGTAAACTGTATGTTAGGTGTGCTAAATGGACTCTTACAGACATGAAAGTGAAAATGTCTTTATGGTCTTCCTTCTATAAATGCTCAATACTTAAGAATTGAACATTGGTCTTTATGCTGAGGAAAAGGAAAAAAATAATAGATTTGTTGATGGAAAAGTAAATCTCTAAAATGGGGAGTGGGGTATAATAGAAAGCAAATGAAAAACGTGAGGCCTAAGATCGTGTTGGAATTATGTGACAGTGTCCTGTGACTCTGGGCGAAAAAAGATCTCGTATTCCTTATTCTAGCAGAGTGGCTGAATTTGGTGATCCCTCCTGTCATTATGATTTTATGATTTTAATTATTTTTATTTAGCAATTTCTTAATGACTTTGTTAGAAAGTCAAGATGCTCTCATTTTCAGTACTTATTTAGGCTCAAGAATTTAAAACTTAAGATGGGGGAAGAGGCTTTGCTTTCTCTAACTGATATTTTCTGACTAGGTACTTCGTAACTCAGGAAGACCTCATTTATTCCCAGT
>RJWJ010031926.1:0-13387 GCA_004363605.1 Indri indri
AGAGAAGATTGGTTTGGGGACAGAAAAGCCTAAAGAAAGCAGAAACAAAAAACAAAAAGTAGACTGCTCATTTTAAAGTTACTTTTCTTGCCAAGGTTAAAGCAGAGAGGACTTCCTTATCATGTCAGCTAAAACTGGCGTGTTCGAAGTTTCTGCTATTATTGCTCGCTCTCCTGATTTCTCAGAAACTCAGATAAGGATCTTAGTTTCAGCTGAGTGATGTTGTTAGGCAGATAGCAAGGGATTCCAAGTCTCCAAAGGATGAAGGTGGGTGATTTTGAGGTTCACGCCCCTGCCAATGGGCTTGCAGAGAGGCTCATAGGAAATCCACACGCGCATATAACAGTTGGGAGTTATACAACCGTTGGATCATATAACTCCCAACTGTCCACAGTGGTTCCATGGTGATGTCTGAGCCACAGGCAGGTCCCAACGCACTATAAAAGAAGACCAAGACCATAACCAAGCCCTTTCTGCTCTTTTTTTTGCTGCAACAATGGGTCCAGTTGTCATCTGTGGTGAATGTATCTTGCTTGCTCTGTAAACCTATGTCTTGCGTCTGCTCTGTCATCCTATATTTTTCTCCTCAATAAACTTCATTTTTGTGCTTGCTTTACTTTGGTGTGTCTGGTCATTCTTTGGCCATAAGTGCATCAAGAAGCGACATTTCAGACTGCAACCTGACATATTTGGTACAGTGACTAGAATATTTCTGTCTAGGAGGATCAGCTCACCATTCTCTATGACAGACCCTCGCTTTGCATCCTCCTGCTTTGCAGCCAGCATTGGAGGAGGCGCTGATGCTTGCTTTCATTTTCCACCTGCATAGACTGCATAGTTGAGTTCTTGGCTAAATTCAGGTGTGTGATAAGGAGTTTGGCAATATGTCCCTTGAGGTAGGTGAGAAGCCTTTCATTTTGTTTTACTTCAGGGAAGAAGGCTCTGCCCTGCTACTCTTATGCTTGCTGGCTTCGTGTTGGTTTTGATAATGTACTTTTCTTTCTGCTCTGATGGGGTGTTTGCAGCCCCTTTAAGGCTAAATGTTTCCTCCCCTAGTTTTTTCTGCACTAAGCCACCTAGTGCCTGGCTCACTCACTGGGAGTGAACTTCTATGCACAAAAATAAGCAACGCAGAACTCAGTCAGTGCTGACTTTGTTAGGGTCCTTTTAGAACCTGAGGGTTTATATAGCCCATGGACATACCTGTACATGAACAGATCTGCATCTATCCCCACTATGTCTCTCCCATGTGGGGCACAGTTAAATACCTACACCCCTGGTTTTATTGGGCCCTTCTCCTTCACCCTCAACCTGCCTATTTTGCTCCATCCCAGGAAGTGCCTTCCTTATCATGGCTGGCCACCCAATCACTGGTACTTTTACAAATGAACCAGATCTTTATATCAACAGCTATTCTTATCCTAGTGCTTAACAATGAGAGAATTTTAGGTTTCAGGGGTTGTGCACGGCCCCTCTTCCTACAAACTGCAAAAGAGACGTCTGGACAGGTACCTTGGCTGCATGGCCCCCAGTGTTACCTGGGGATGCCCAGCCCTAACAGACCCCAGCTGGTAAAGTCTCTCCTTGTTTTCCCTTTTTTAATTCCCTTCTAGATGGGTGCACAGAAATAAAAAAAAATGCCTCCTAACTTGCCTTTGGGGTGCATTTTCTCAAACTGGAACAAGTTTGATCCAGACACTCTGAAGAAAAACAATGTTTAATTTTCTTCTGCACAACCACCTGGCCACAGTACAAGCTGGACAACAGAGAGCAGTGGCCACCATATGGGACTCTAAATCACCCCACCATCTTACAGTTGGACCTCTTTTGCAAAAGGAAAAAAAAAAATGGGCTGAAATACCCTATGTACAACCTTTCTTATATTTATGGGAAAATCTCAGTGGTGCAAGGAGTGCATAGAGCCAAGTAAGATTATGGTGTTGAGAGAACCTCCTCAGGTTCCCACCTGTTCCGAGCTGCTCCCATACCTGGGGAGGTCTGGGGGGCCCTACAAAGGGGAGGTGGTGCTGTCTCTACCCCCACCAGGGGAAAGGCAGCTCAGCTCCTACACTTGGTGGAAGCAGTGGGGGAGTTTGGACCAGCCGTGGTCCATAAGCCCTTTAGTTTAGTAGAGTTAAAGCAAATAAAACAGGATCTGGGAAGCTACAAATCACCCTGATAAGTATGTAGAGACATTCCAGCATTTGTGTCTAGCCTATGACATGGCTTAGAAAGATGTCTGTGTTATTCTAAGCCAGACTTTAAATGATTTTGAGAAATCCAGAGTGTTAGCACAAAAGTTTGTCACTGGATTACCCTTTCAGATTCTAGATATCCAGTAGGTGAAACAGCGGTGCATGCGAATGACCCAGGGTGAAATAATAGCTCCTCAAAAGAGAGATGGTAGAGTATCTACCATCTAGTGTGGTCACCTCAAGGCCACCAGGCAAAAGGTGGTCAATTATTCTAAGGTCACTGCCGTGACCCAGGGCCCAAGGAAAACCCCATAGTTTTCATGGATCAGGTCCAGAAGGCAATGGAGACACACCTCTCTTGATCTTAACTCCTATGAAGAACAAGTGATATCAAAAGACAAATTCTTGACCCAAGAAGCACCAAACATTAGGAAAAAGCTACAGAAGCTTGTTCAGGACCTTACCACCTCCCCGGACAACATGGTGGCTGCCACTAATTCTGTTGCCTATAACAGAACTTTTGAGCTTGATTCTCAGCCTTGGGAGAATGAACCTGAGGAAAGAGGCTAGACATGCCCAGTTACTGGCAGCATTGGTGCCCACATTCAGACCAATAGCCAAAGCCTCCACCAAAGGAAGGGATCTCTGATGCCTCATCTGCTGATGGGAAGAGCACTGGGCCCAAATCTGCCCTGACAGCGACAGGCTGCCCCAGGCTCATTGTCATCAGTACCATCAAACAGGTCACTGGACCGCACTCTGTCCCATGGGATCGTCCCAGGAGGGGAGTCAGTCCCCAGACTGGATCATGGTACAACAGTGAAGGAGCCCACTCCCTTTAGCCCCCTGGCAGACAATGATCATTGGAGCCAAGGATAACCTACCTGGTGGCAGGTAGGCCAGGAAATTTTCTCAATACAGGGGCTGCCTACTCTGTTCTCACCTACTCTGGAAAACGGAGTACTCAATCCTGCATTGTCACCAGAGTCTTTAGGGGTCCTAACAAACAATTCTTTACTCTCCCTTTGCTTTGTTTGTGGGAGGACATAATCATTGAACATCCTTTTCTGGTGATTCCTACTTGTCCAGTCAACCTGCTAGGCCTTTGCTAGCCTCCGCTATTAAACAAGTCACCTCACTTTGTACTGTCTGCCAAACCAATGATCCCCAAGGCGCCTTGAGGGTAAAACTTGGCTCTACAGCCCAAGGAAAGGGGATCTACCCCGAGTGAGGACTGGCCAATAGATTTCACCCAATGCCTCCCTATAGAGGATTCAAGTACTTATTAGTGTTTATTGGCACTTTTACTCATTGGGTTGAAGCTTTTCCTTGCAGGACTGAAAAGGTCACTGAAGTTTCCCAAAGACTTTCAGAGGACGTCATACCTCATTTTGTCCTTCCTGGTCCTTATGGAGCAATAATAGTCCTGCCTTCGCTTCCCAGGTCCCAGGCATACCTACTTGGATCCAACATTCTTGGGTGAAGCCATGAAGGGACCAAAATGATACTCATCTGTCCCCCACAAATGAGGACTCCATCACTGGAGGCAAATATTTGTGTACTTCCCTGGAGGATCTCCAGTACCTGTTGAAGCAGACTCCCCCGGCTGCGGCTACTTCAGATAAGTAGCACAAAATGTTTATCCATGGGCAAGACACCTTTTGCCCTGGAAACCCAAACTGCCACTTTTTGCCTTTATGGAAACAGCATCCATTTCCAGAGTAGTCACAGGAGGCACATCCCAGGCCTACGGTCTTTGGCCACAGAGGCAGCACGAGGCCTGATAAAAACTAGCCTTACGCTTACCCTCTTACAGGAACGGTTAGATTTGCTGGGGCGGGGGGGGGGGGGGTCGCCTTACAAAATAGGCAGGCCCTCAATCTACTAACTGCAGCAGAAGGGGGCACCTGCTTGTTTTTAAAAAAACAGTGCTGCTTCTATGTTAAGAAGTCAGGATAGGTTCAGGACAACATCGATGCCATCCTAGAGTCCACTTCTAATCTCCAGACATGAGGCAAGACCTCTAGGCCCTGGTGGATGTCCTTGGTAATTTCCTTCCATTACTGGGCATCCTGGGAATTCTAATATCGGGACCAATCCTCATCAACTTTCTAACTAAATTTATTTCATACCATCTAGAGGCCATCAAGCTACAAATGGTCCTACATTCTCTGCCAGCCCTAGTGCCTACCTCCTCTTCACACCTACAACTACAACAATCTTCTGAGAACATACACCAAAGTTCCCTGGAGAGACCCCCAGAGAACTTGTAAGAGGCTACCCTAGTAGGAATCATTGCCCCCACTCAGCAGAAAGCAGATAGATGAATCAACACCCCTACCCATGACTTTAGCCTCTAAAATAGACAGTGGAGAAATGTTAGGTATACAGTGAGGGATTCCAGGTATCCTCTGATGAAGGTGGGTGCCTTTGCAGTTCATCCCCCAAAATGGGCTTCAGAGACGCTTATGGTAGATCTGTATGCATAGTAAGGCTCAGGTCATATGACTCCCAACAGTTCAGTCAAAGTGGTTCCATAGTAACATCTGAGCCATGAGGGAGGCCTCAATCTGAATACTATAAAACATGATCCAGTCCATAACCAAGCCCCTTTTGCTTTCTCTTTGCTGTAACAATGGGTCCAGTTGTCATCTGTGGCATATGTATCTTGCCCTGTAAACCTATATCTTGCTCTTGCTCTATAATCCTATCTTTCTCTCCTTAATAAACCACATTTTTATGCTTGGTTTACTTTGGTGTCTCTGGTCATTCTTTGGTCATGAGCGCACCAAGAAATGACGTTTCAGATTACGACCCAACAATGTGGAACTTCAGCATGAGGAACTCTGTTTTGGTTTGGTCTGCTGGGCCTAGAGCAGGAGTTCAGGTCAAAGCAAATGCCTCCTATAAATTTTATTTAACATGTCTTACTCAAATAAAAGAATTCAAAATAGAACAAAGCAGAAATACATATGTAATATCACAATTATCTCTAGAATTTTTCGTATATGTATGCATGCATATGTGTATTTATACGTGTGTGTGCCAGTGTGTATACATTTTACATTTTAGGGGATAATATACAGAATGTTATTTGTCATAGGAACCATAGAATTAGTCAGCTAGAGAAAATATCTTTCATTGTTTTGCACATTCATGCATATCATGAAAGGAAAATATCTCCATTTCAAGCTGCTATGTAGTCTGTAAGCCTTTAGTTATTTTGTCAGCTGAGAAGCTCTACTCTGAAATGAAGCCTCCCCAAATGGACTGACCTCATGAGCTATAAGGCTAAAAACTCATGCCGTTGTATTCTTTTTATATCTGGTAAATAGGCTTGATAATGGACAGCCTGCAGAGCTCTCATGGAAACCATTATTCCAACACCAAAGCTTAATACTAACACAGAAAAGGAAAAGAGTAGTTGACCCTCTACTAGCAATGAATAAGAAAGCCTTTATTACAAGAGTTCTTCTGATTCTAATGGAGAGTCACTAAGACTAAAAGTTCAAGTCCTTTTGTCTATTTACCTACTTTGTGATTATGATCAATTTCATTTAAATTGCTTTTCTTAACTCTAGTGCTAAAATGGTGCATAATTACAATTGAGCTACGCAATTGAGGTTGGTACACACAGGGTTTGAGTTATGATTGGTACTCAATTATTATTTTAAATCACTAAGTTCTATTTATTACATTATTTGCTACCTCACATGTACATTTGCAAAAAGTTTGTATAAAATATTCTGCTTTAATAAAAAGTATAGTCTGTTTCCAAAGATATTGTTTTTTGTTTGTTGTGTTATTTATCTATTCAGAAACTCTGACTGTGAATTTTATTACTATAAGTACAAAATGTTCACCTGGTGACTTGAAAAGCCAGTGTATCTTTAATTTTTGTATAAGAGTCACATCATATGTGTAGACAAATATCCATGTTATGGACATATATGTTTATTTCTGCCATGAACAAATAATATTTATACTTGAGTAGTTCAGCTAGAATGTTCAGTGTTTATCACTGAACATTGAGAATGAGTGAACTGACTAGGAATCCTGCCAATTCCACTCTGTCAGCCAGATATATAAATGCCTTGGGTGTCACAAACCACACATATTCTAGAAAATATCATCCTGATTCTTCTAGAAACTGACATTGCAGAATGATAAATATCTTCTATGGGGCCTAGAAGAGTTATTTAAACATTCAAGAATGACTATTTTCTAATATTGCCAAATATTTTGTGTTAAAATAACTTAAATCAATGTGTAATTTATGTTAGATAAATACAAATGAGTGGTTGCTATTAAAACTAATATGCGCTATTCTGTACTGCTATTTAAAAGGTGTGAGTTGTACTACATGTATTATTTGGCGATAATAACATATCTTACATGAATGTGATTAAATTCTATTTAGTGTCACTTTTATAAATCACACATCTCAGTATTCAAAATCTGAGTCAACAATTTCAAAAACAGACTATTAAAAGAATAAATGCAATAGCTTTAATGTTGATATTTAAATTTTTCTATTGCAAATTGAACATTATAAGCACTTCTTCAAGTTATGCTAATACAAAATAAACAAACATACATTAAAATTTTCCTCACAGCTAAAACTAGTTTATAGGTTCTCCCATCTAGTGACAGTCTAATGAACCTGCACTTTTTGTTTTAGTTTAAATAGTTAAGCATAATAAATGATGTAATGTGGCAATTGCTGAGTGTGTCCAAGATACCTGAAATTTGCTTTTATAGATATGAACGTTGACCTTTGAGGAAGTTGCTAAGGGGATTCTACTGGCCTTTTAATGGCACCCAAAGAGAACATTTTCCTTTTACCTTGCTTATTTTTTAAGTTTACAACATGGAAAGAATTTGCATAAAATGAATTCATTTAGCAGTATCGTTGTAATTTTACTATATAAAGTAAGAAGAAGATCTTAACTTGTAACTCTAAAGCCCTATAAAATCATTGTTAAATATGGATAGAAACTAACACATCTCATTAACCTGTGATTAAGTCAAATTTAGGTCTGCAAGAAGATATAAGTTTGAAGAGGTACATATATATCATTGATTAGGCAAATGCTTTCAGTTTTCTCTTCCAAAGAACATGCAAAATGAATACTTAGTAGTGTATAATATGTAAAACAACCAATCTGAAATTCAAATAATTTCATTTCTGTGCATGTCCAAGTTTGCTGCAATTTTCCATGCATATTTTCATGTGAAACCATATGCTTGAAGACAATCTCCGACACTCAGTGGACAATTTACCTTTTGAAAAAAAATTCTTTAAATATCTTCTTAATCTTCACTTCTCATATAAACTATATTAAATGATTTTAAATGATTAGAATTAACTCA
The DNA here is from genome assembly GCA_004363605.1 of Indri indri. NCBI lineage: Eukaryota > Metazoa > Chordata > Mammalia > Primates > Indriidae > Indri > Indri indri. The sequence continues at coordinate 7,569 of RJWJ010031926.1, forward strand.
TGTTTACCATGAAATGTAAATTGCTGCATTTGTCAACAAGATATTTTTCTGAATATTTCCATATTATTTCCCAACACACTCATATTCTCCTGCTTAAATAAGGCCTTCCCACAGCTTCCCAAGAGGAATTAATCTGTTGTTCCCCTCTCCTTTCAAAAAAATTTTGTACCCTAAGTATAGTTCTTATCAGAGTAGGTCTCTCACTGATTAAGCCCCTGGATTGAAGGAAACTTTCCTTTAAACATATCTGTAGCACCCAACAATGCTTAAACATAATAGATGTATGATAACTGCTTACTAAATTGCACTGCAAATTAAGACACTGCTTTTCTAGATGCACTTTTTCAGAGTAGTGCACTGTAATCATTTCGATACATAGATATTTCAGCTGCACTAGACAGAAATGTGTACATACATACATACATAAATGAATGAATAAACAAATAACATGTTTTGCTCATTGCCCTCAAAATAAAAGTTATTACTATACATAAATTTATGTATTTGTTTATGACCTATTGTAAATAAGAGTGATACTGTCTAGAACCGGATTTATCAACCTCAGTATTATTGACATTTTCTGCTAATTCTTTGTTTTTGGTGGCTGTTTTGTGCATTGTAGGATGTTTAGCCGGAGATGCCTATAACATCCTCTAAATCGTGACAATCAAAACGCCTCCACACATTGCCAAAGATCTCCACGGGGGAAAACTGTCCCTGGTTGTGAACTACTGGTGTAGGAAAAGAAGCTATTGATCAAGCCACATTCTCAAAGTAGAGATTTTTAAAACAAAACTTTCCTTTGAGCTTATCAAATGATTGAATGAGTCAACTATGGATTTTCCTTCGAGGGAAATCACGAAGAAAGTGGGAATGGAAAATTATCTTTATTTCTGAACACAGATATTATGGGGAGGAGAAATAAAGAGAATTTAGCAATTGCAACATGAATCCCAACCTAACTTCTGAGTTTTACTCTAAAATAAGGAGATTTGTTAGGTGGTTTGGGAAAATTTTTAAGGACAGAGGGTTTTTCCCATCAAAATATTTGGAATTTTGGGAAAAGACTGCCTTACAAGCTATGTATAACAATCAGTGTATAGCCACATCAAATTAAGCTTGCTGTGGACAGTGGATAGACAGTAGGAAGGCCAGAATTTAGCTTTCAAGTTTCTTTCCTTTCTTGCTTATCATTTATGGAACCTTGGATTCCCTGCAGAGGGCCTGTCCAGAGTGGTTAGGTAGGGATCCAGTGGACATATCATGGGATTTGTCAAAGTTAGATGGGCTAGTCTGGACCAACTACCAGTTGATTCCCTAAAGGACCTCTAGGAAAAACAAAACAACATGAAAATTTTGATCAAACATAACCACTTTCAGACTTACTGTTGCCAGGGAGAATATCATGCTGACAGAATCTTATTAGTATTACAAAAGAGGGAAATTTATGGGATAATGTTTTATTTGGGATTGGGAAGATATTTTGACAAAAGAAAAATATAAGAGAAATTCATGGGATAGTGTTTTATTTGTGATTGGGAAGAGATTGTGACATAAGAGCTTTGGATTGGGGAACACCCTGAGGTAAGGGGCTGAAGGGAAATTTTGATGAACAAACCCTTAGTCCTCTTAAACTAGGTCACATGGCTCATGGTCTTATTATTCACTAGAAATTATTTCCTAGAGAAAGTAGCTAAGTTCCTTTGCTTATTCTCAGTATCATGTAAAACAGAGACAGGGAAATTATGCTGTTTTTAGTTCTATGCCAAGTGGAGGACAAGCTAAGTAGTAGATGGGTTTTCAGTGAGAGTCAAAGAAGGAAGAATCATTCAGAAAAGAAACTAGGATATTCCCAGGGCAAGGGAGACAAGGACGTGAAGTGAACATCTTTAGATATTAGCTGCAGGGGACAACAAAATTCCCAAGGGAGGAATCTGGTTTGCCTCCTTGGTCACCCATCCAGGGAGCAGGTCAGATCATGTCAGAACAGAGACCCAGGGAATACAGAGGATACTGTGTGGATTTGGGTATCTATCGCTCATTAATACATCTGTCTTTCAAGATCTACTATCCCAACTACCAAATACTGTTATGGGTAAGAATGAGGAGGAAGGAGGGCCAACTAGAGAAAAATCTGAGAATTTTACCTGTTTGAAGTATTATAACACACTAAGCTTACAAAATTTGGACAGCATTTCATTTTTCCCCACTACTCTATAGAGAATTCATCTAATCAGTATGAAAAATATAGAAAATAAATTTCCTTTGCTTATTGGCGTATACAGTATTTTGTGAATCCCTATAGTAAGTAAGTGTTATGTAATATATCTCAGCAAATGATTGTCATGAAAGTTTGGAGGAACAAGTGTCCATGTGATCTACCTGGAGTGATGAGGAAAAACTTCGCGCACACACACACATAAGCACACACAAATAGAGTGACAGAAGCCTTGAAATTATTCTAAAATTTAAAATCAGAAGGAAAATAACCCCATAAGAATATTCTAGAGAAAGGGAAACCTCAGCAAGATATGAAGATAAAAGCTACCATTGACAATTTTAACATTTAAGTCTAGTTAGGAAAACAGAAGCTATGTAAGATATTTCCTCTGGAGGGATTTAAAATAGGAAATTGCTTACAAATTTATTTAAAGACAGGAAAGCAAAAACAATGATAGCTAGGAGAGGAAAAGAGAAATGGGTTGTTATCCAAAATCGAGAAGCTACTTTCATTCATAATCGTGCATCCCTAAGCAGAATATTTTACCTCTCTGCTGAAGGCTCAGGGGCTGGTAGTGGTGCTAGGACCACCAGGCGGGGCAATGTTGAGGCCAGGTATTAAATCTGCAAATAGGCACCAGCTCTGTCAAAGTCAGAACTGCCAAAGGGATGCCACTTGCTTCTTCAGGCTTTGGGCACCTGCACAGAGAGCATGGCTCTGCAACAACCTCCAGCCACTGTCACCAATGGCCTCAACCTTCTAATATGTCCTGGCTATAACTGTCACTAATAGAAATGAATAGGAAGACAATTTGCAAGGGAGTCTGAGACATGTGATTCGCAGGCTCCCAGTGGGTGAGTATGGTCCTAAGAAAGAATGGATAAATTTCCAGTACAAAAATGGATAAACTTTTGAAATCGTGGTATAGGAAAAGGTTTCGTTTTTCATATTTTCTTGTATTTCAAACACTCTTTCCAACCAGGTAACTAGAGATCGTTTTGGCTTGGGTACCTTAGGCCTTAAAGCTAATAAATCTGTTCTGCCAGGCTGGATTTTGATTCTTTTACATTAATTCATTTGTCTACACATCCAACAAATATTTACTACCTACTGTGAGCTAAGTACTCATCTAAGCAGATTATGTTATTTATATTAACACAAGACAGATGTATTAGGTTTTAAAACATAATCAGTTGTCTATATTCCCTATTTCGAATTCCTCTCTTGATATTTTCCTTTATCCCAATCAGTCATTAACCGACACCTTTCAATGAAGCTTTTCTAATCAAAATTATCAATGAGCTCCATGTTGCAAATTTCAACAGTAAATCTGCAGTCCTCACCTTTCTTGACCTTCGGCAGTGTTAAGTATTTCCTCCTACTTGAAACTTTTTCTCATGGCTTTTGAGAAACCACACTCTTCTTGTTATTTCTCTGACCCCCATAGTCATTTCTTTGCAGGATTCTTTCTTTTTATTTCCTTGACCTTAAAATTTCGGCATGCCCAAAAGCTCAGCCCTTGAGTCTCCTCTCTTCTGCATCAACATTACATTTTCAGTGACCTAATTGAGGCTAATGACTTTACATACCGTTAATTTTCTTCTAACTCTCAAGTTTGAGCCTTGCTTTGGAAATGCAGTCACGTTTACTCAACTGCTGATTTGATTGATACGCTCGGTTGGATAGGAAAATTTGACATGTAACACACTCAAAGCTGCCCCCTCGTGCTGCTCCACTCATGGTCTTTTTCTGAGTAAATGACAACTCCATTCTTTAAGTTTCTCTAGACAAATATCTTCAATTTTCCTTCATGACTCTCTTTTTCATGTCCCAAATATCAGTGGCTTTGTCTTAAGAATAAATCCAAAATCTGACAACTTTCTCACGTGTCCCCACTATCGTCACAGTCAAGACATCATTTCAATGTGAATTATTGCTGTGGTCTCCTTACCGGTTGCTCTGCTTCCATTCCTGCCTCCCTGATGTTTATTCTCAACAAAAGAGCAAGAGTGATCCTTTTATGATATGTTAGATTCCTTTGCTCAGTTGACTGCAATGGAACACTTTCCCTCACAGCAAAAGACAGAGTTCTTACCATGAACTGCAAGGTGCCCAGTGACAGCCTCTACTCTCTCTCTGACTTTACGTCCTGGTATGTTCCTCTTTCCTTCCTCTACTCTGGTTACTTCAGTACACTTTCCTGGAATGTGACAAACACACGTTAGCTTTTGTGCTTGCTATGCTCAGGTTGAAATCTTTTCTCATAGATATGCACATGCCTTACTTCATCACGTTTCTCAGGTGTTTTTATAAAACAGCATATTCTCAATGAGGTCTGCACTGGCTACAACTTAAAATTGTATACAAATTTGACAATGCTCACCCTTGTAGGACTCTATCTGCCTTCCTCTCTTGATTTTCTCTATAATTATCATATAATTACATATAACTATTAATATATACATATATCACAGACATACAAATGTATGTACTAGTGTGTATATACACACTCATATCTATATCTATATATCGATACCTATATAATTATTTTTGCCTGTAGTGTTCACTGCCATATCTCCAGATCCAAAACACAATGCCTATGACCTCATAAATAGTAAATATGTATTGAATAAATCAATGAATCAATGATTTTTTCATAAAATAAAATAAATTTTAAAAACTTTTTAGAGGAAAAATAAAAGTAAAGATTTCCAGAATTAATTATAAAATACATTGCAATTTTCATATAATTAAGGAATCAGTGAGCTGTTTCTTCAGTTTTCAAGAAGAAAAACTATTATTTCTTGATCTATGAAATTTGAAAACTTTCATTTTATTTCATATTCAAAGTTCTGAAGTCTAACTAAGAAAAGGAGGCCAGGCCTGGCAGCTTACTCCCATAATCCCAGCACTTTGGGAGGCTGAGGCAGGAAGATTGCTTGAGGTCAGTCTGGGAAACATAGGGAGACTCTATCTGTATAAAAAAAAATTTTTTAAATTAGCTGGGCATGGTGGCATGTGCCTGTAGTCCTACCTGCTTGGGAGGCTGAGGTGGGAGGATCACTTGAGCATAGGCGTTCAAGGTTGCAGTTTGCTATTACTGTGCCACAGCACTCCAGCCTGGGGAGTACAGTGAGACCTCATCTCTAAAAACAATTTAAAAAAAAGAAAAAAAAAGGAAAGGAAAAGAAGATTTGAGAGTTATAAGGTAATTTACAGATGGTTTAAATCTAAGTTTTTGATTATATAATTTAAATACAAAGAATACCAGAGCTAAAATGATGCTTAACTAATATCAATGACTCATAACTAATATCTGTGACTACTGGGTCACGGAACATCAGGGAAGGAAACATCATAATTTGTTAATAATTTATGATAATATTACAATTTTTTTATTTAGTCACATTTTCATTTATTTATTTATTTTAGAGACAGGGTCTTGCAATGTTGCCCAGGCTGGCTGGCCTTGAACTCCTTGGCTCAATCAATCCTTCTGCCTCAGCTTCCTGAGTACCTGAGACTATAGGCATGAGCCAGAGAGCCTAGCTTACATTTTCCTTTTTTTTTTTAAGCAAATTAAGTGTTTTATTTAGCT
>RJWJ010031927.1:0-18851 GCA_004363605.1 Indri indri
TATTCTCTCTTCTGCATCATCTCCCAGTTTTCTACCAGATAAATTCTATCAGTATAAAATAACATTCTATCATTTTCCATATTAAAAAGAAAAGAAATTATTTTCACAACCTCATGGCAAAGTCAGGGAACCATATAATTATTTCATTAATATTCACAATGAGGCTTTTCTGTATTTCCAGGCATTGATTGAACTTCTCATTCCCCTAATTCCACCAACAAATCTACTTGCCATTTAAGTCTAATTTCAAGCATGATATTATTGTGTTATCCACTGACTTTCTGAAAATACCCTCTTTTATATCTTTCCATTGTATTACTTTTTTCCCCAGTGGAGATACCAATATCTAAATATATTATTTTAATAATCTGTTTATACTCTGTATTTTTCTCACTGGAGTATAAGGTTCATGAAAAGAGGAACTTCTCTGTATTAGACATTTCTATATCTCAGTATCAATGATAGACTGTCATATTGTAGATTGTGAAATAAATAAAGTGTTCAAAAATAAAATTCATCTCAAAATATATTTCTCATGATAAATAGAATGCATAGTTATAATTTGATTCTTTTGCATATTTTTATAGCATGGTGGTCAGTGAAAATAGCGTCTGTTTAGGAATTTAGAACTATGTCCTAAGTTGTAGGTACAACTTTGCTATGTGACTTCAGACAAGTTATATAACTTTATTCACCTTTTATTTATCATATTTCAAAGTATGACATTTTCTGAATACAGCAATTATAATAAACTTTAATGAACATATGGTATAATATTAGTCTTCTGTTTCACATGTGTTTTGTTAAGAGTAATTTTTTCAAACCCATACAGAAAGTATGCTACTTCTACTTTGTTGAGTGATAATCCTACATGAAAATACAAGGAGAAAAGATACATGAACAGTAAGGAAAAAAACCTCATTTTATTGGCTTTTGTCAAAAATAAAAAAGAGTAAGATGAAAGCATATATCTAACTGTATGTGGGAACTAACGAGAAAACTATTAGATCTCTAATTTGTTTTTATGACTAAAAGCATTTTCCTGGTTTTTTAATTCTATATAAGTATCTGATCTTAACAAAAATAGTCATTTTACATTATCCTACATATTCACCTGCAGAATGGCTGAAGTAAGCAAAAGAGAACCTGCTATTAGGTTTCTATTTCTATTCTTTTCTCTCTTGTATTTGAATTTGTAATGAAAACTTCTTAAGTCGAAGAATCATCTCTATAGTGGGAAAACTGAATTAGAATAGGAAAATTAATAAATGGTAATAATGAAAATTTGTTAATTACTTGAAATAGTAATATTTTTGTATTTCCTTTTCCATTATAAAATATTATAATAATTTAATGACACATTCTAATAGATGTGACTCAATTGGTTTATATAAAATATTTGCCCTATGGCTAATTCTCATGACCCTATTAATATATTGAAAAAACTTCATATTTACTTTTTGATGAAGGTCACTACATATTAACAATTAAAAGAATATTTCGTAAGGTACACATTTCTTCACATAAAGAAAAACAACAGTGTTAGTACAAAATAATACAAGCAGCTGAGGAGTTATACATTTGCTATTGCATTTGTTGTTGTTTGCTGCTTTGTTTGCTGGTTGCATTTTGTAAACTTTTTTTTTGAGGTACAAATATGGTACATTCTTTGCCTTTACTGCCCTCATCTGAAGCATAGCTTTTGCACTCTTAAAAACAACAACAACAACAACAACAACAACAACAACAACAACACCTTTGATTAAAATCATTAAAGGTCCAGAAGCAATATCAAAAACTTTTCTTTCTCATGAATATATTACCTTCAATGATAAAAGCTTTATTGTTGCGCTAATCCAATATGTGGTAGATTCTCCCAATATAGAATGAAAATTGATGTGAAATTTTAGTTCTGCCTTTCTAAATTTAACAGTCTGGGTCATGAGTAGCAAAGCGTGTATATAATAAAGGATTTGGTGATGATGAAAATAGCAAATTTGCTATTTATGTATTTTCTTTATCTCAAAAATTATAGAGGTACAGTCTTTTTATTACATGGATGAATGTATAATGCTGAAATCAGGGATTTTAATGTGCCTACCACCAGAATATTGTACATTTTACCTGATAGGTAATTTTTTATCATTCGTCCCCCTTCCAACCTCCCCTCTTGTTAGTTTCCAACGTCCTTTGCATCACTTTATGGCTATATATACCCATTAACTCCTACTTATCAGTGAGATAATGTATCATTTGTCTTTCCATTCCTGAGGTACTTCACTTGGGATAACGGTCACCAATTCTACCCAACATGTGGCAAAAGACATTATTTCATTCCTTTTTATGGCTTAGTAGTACTCCATGGTGTACATATAATTTTCTTTATCCACGCATCAGTTGATGGGCCCATAGGTTGATTTCATATCTTTGCAATTGTGAATTGTGCTGCAATAAACATTTGACTGCAGGTGTCTTTTTGATATAATGATTTATTTTTCTTTGAGTAGATATCCAGTAGTAGGATTGCTGGATGGTTGGTAGATAGACTTTTAGTTCTTTGAGGAATCTCTAATGTTTTTCATAAAGGCTGCATAATTTACAGTCCCATCAACAGTGTAGAAGTATTTCTTTTTCACTGCATCCATACCGACATCTGTTTTTTGATTTTTTAGTAATGGCCATTCTGATATGGATAAAATGTTATCTCATAGTGGTTTTAATTTGCATTCCTCTGATAATTAGTGATGTTGAACATTTTTTCATATGTTTCTTGGCCATTTGTCTATCTTCTTTTGAAAAAATCTATTGCTGTCTTTTGCCCAATTTTTGATGGAGTTATTTTTTTTCCTTGCTGATCTGTTTGAGTTCTTTGTAGATTCTGGATATTAGTCCTTTGTTGGATGTATATGTTCTCCCATTCTATAGGTTGTATATTTACTTTGTTGATTTTTTTTCCTTTTCTGTGTAGAAACTTTTTAATTTAATTAAATCTCATGTATTTATTTCTGTTGTTATTGTATTTGTCTTTGGGGTTTTAGTCATAAATTCTTTGCCTAGTCCAATGTTCAGAAGAGTTCCTCTGACATTTTCTTCTATCATTTTTATGGTTTCAATTCTCATAGTTAAGTATTTAATTCATCTTGACTTACTTTTTGTATATGATGAGAGATAAGATCTTGTTTCATTCTTCTGCATGTGGCTATCCAATTTTCCCAGCAGCATTTATTGAATAGGTTGTCCATGTCCCAGTGTACGTTTTTGTCTGCTTTGCTCAAAATGAGTTGATTGTAGCTATATAGTTTTATTTCTGGGTTCTCCGTTCTGTTCCATTGGTCAAGGTCTCCACCTTTATGCCAGTACCATGATGTTTTGGTTTCTATATCCTTGTAGTATAATTGGAATTCAGGTAATGTGATGCTTCCCCATTTATTCTTTTTGCTTAAAATTGCTTTGGCTGTTTGGGTATAAACTTTATTTCTCTTTAGTTTTATCTTCAATGTTAAAATGTTGGCTTTGATCTCTTGGTCATCATAAGTTAATAAACTAAAATTTTTTTGGTTATTAAATTATTGTACTAGCCTCATGAGATAAAAGCAATTAGTTTTAAACATTATTTACTGAATTTTAAAAATTTTAGATGTACTATACGAATATGCAAAATAAAATTTAAAATATCCAAATTAATGACAATATCTAAATACTGTCATGAGTACGTATTTTGTGCTCAATAGTTTTCATATATTTTCAAAGTAATTCTCAACATAACTTTGAGTTACACGTAATAAAGCTAATAGCCTTTGGTTAATATCATTTTCCTAGGTTCACACAGCAGGGGCAAAAATGAAAACACATAAAACTTAATCCTTATGGTATAAAAATAGATACTTTATAGACACAGCATTATAGAGTAATGAGAGTCTTAGAAGATGTTCTAGTCCAACTATTGTCAAGGAGGGAGAATATTTTCATCTCTTAACATTAATATGTAGACCCTTATTCTGACATGTACCATACCCATTTCATTAATCTTAGTTGACTTTTAAAAATCTTAATGCAATGACAAATTATGAGTAAATGGCTAATTCTTCAAACAAAATAAAATAAAATTCCTACTTGAAGAAGGCTTCAAGTAGGAATCCGGTGCTTATAGGACATTTACACTGGTAAACTTAAGAAAAGCCCTGTAGCCAACTACCAACAGTGGGAAAAGATCTTAGAGTCCTTTGGAAATAAATCTGCATAAAACACAGGGATTCAATACACATCTATTTAAGGAGAAGAGAAAATGTCAGTTATGGCATACGATTTGAGCAAACCTTGGGAAATATGCAATGGCTGTTTTTAGAATTGAAAGCAAGGAGCAGAGAAAACCCAATAAGACAGCTTTAACACATTGACTGCCACACTAGATTTTTTTTTTTTTTCCTTTAGGCCACAGGGTTTTATTATGAAAATAGAATAAAAACTTCACAAGCAAGACAATCCTTTCTAATTTAATGACAAATTTTTATTGTTTTTTATTATTATTTTTATTGTTTTTTGTGCGTGAGTTATATGCAATTCAATTGTCAATATTAATTGTAATGGTAAGAACATCGATAAATAAGATTTTCCTGAACCAACTGAAGTTATATATGCTTCATGAGGCCACGGGTTCAAAACCAGTGTGAGATAAATACAACTCACCTGACAGTTAATGTGTTAAAAAGCATTTTTTTTTTTAAACTAAGGTTAAGGTTGTGATATACATTATAAATGTTCTGGTAGAAATGATGTCTGAAACCAAAAAAGCTTAATAGAGTTTAGTCTCCTAATGATTCCATGGAGTTTTGCATTCCCTGAAGTAAAACATAAGAATCATTTTAAAGAATACCATTATACAAATTAACCAATAATAAACATTCTGTATGCAACTAAAATAAACTGAAGAATTTGAAAAACTCTATGTTATGGGAAGTATATAGACTTGCTTTAAAATTACTTAAGATATCTTAAACAGAACAGAAAGTATTATTCTTTAAGAATCAAATTTGATCTACTGTTATAATGTGAAAGTTCTTAAAAAGCACATTAAGCTATTTTTGTTATAAATTAAAAGAAGGATAAATTCAGTATGTTTAAAAGTGTTTAAAACTAAATCACCTGAGAACCTAACAATACATAAAAACTTGATAAAAGAGGAGAAGACACCCACAATAGTGAAAACGTGTCCATGCTAGGATGATAAGGGTAGGAGCAACATTAATTTGAGTTCTATTTAGTTCAAGAGTAGTAGAATTGGTTGAAAGAGGTAATGGTGTTTTGATAGACTAAGTTATTGATCTAAATTCTTTCCTTACTTGCAATAGGTTTAAATACTCATACCTTTGGTATAGACCCAGTATGGGCAGAATGTACCACTCAGTTCATTAACTATTTGAGCTGGACCATGTGAATTAATTTATCCACTGTATTGGCAGTACATGTAACATGAGCAGAAGTTCACCATACTGTGCTATTAATACAATGGCCTGCTATGGGAAGACTACATCTAAGATAGTCATTATCTTTCAGCCTGGGATACAGAATGACACATGCAGAACATGTAGTATGGGTAGCATCAGGTGCATGAATGATATGAGACATGTGAAACAGAACTGAACCCAATGTGCAGATCCTGGAACTTGGACTGCAAAGTCCAGTTTGTCTAGTTTCATCAATTTGGTACTGCCAAACAGATCTGAAACTGGTAGATGATTGTTTTAAGAAATAGAATTTTGATGCAGCATCTTATGAAGTATTGTTGTAACAATAGATAACTATTTCAAATAGTAAATTTAAAAAAATGAAAGGAGGAGATGAAATATGATTGAGTTTACAAAATTAATCGAGTTTACAAAACTAATGCATTCATGCTGGGCATTAGGGTTATAGGGTACTCGGCCCTAAAGCCCCTAGCCTGGTGGGGGTAGTGAGAAAGATGTTAATCAAATAACCACACTACTGGGGAGTGAAGGTGCTTTTATATGGAAACACCGAGGAGAGAATATGGTTGTCAAATGGAGAAATCCAACCAAATCCTTCCTCAGTTTTTCAATTTCCTGGCTACACATCACTGACCTCCTGCAAGCTCTGCTCACAACCCATTCTGGGAGTCTTGCTCGCCATGTTTAAAGCCTCAAGCTACAGATCTCTCTCTCTTTCTGTGGTTTTATCAAAAAATAATTAACATCCCATAAAACTTACCCATTTAATGTGTACAGTTTACAGTAACCAAAATGTGTGTGCAACCTATTAAGTGCAATATGTGCAATATTGTAAGCTATCATTATCATCTCTATATTTATTTGCATAATCTAGATGTGAGTACAATGTTTCATTTATATTTATTATGAATATTTTTAAGAAATAATATTCACAAAGGGCTGATAACTAGAATCTATAAAGAGCTCAGGCAAATAAATAAGAAAATCAATCCTATTAAAAAGTGGGCAAAGGACATGAACAGAAACATTTCAAAAGAATATAGACTAATGGCCAACAAACATATGAAAAAATGCTCAACATCTCTAATCATCAGGGAATTACAAATCAAAATCACAATGAGATATAATTTAACTCCAGTGAGAGTAGCTTTTATCAAAAAGTACCAAATCAACAAATATTGACATGGATACAGAGAGATAGGAACATTCATACACTGCTGGTGGGACTGTAAATGAGTACAACCTCTATGGGACATAGTATGGACATACCTCAAAGAACTAAAAGTAGAATTACCATTTGATCCAGCAATTCCACTACTGGGTATTTACCCAAAGGAAAAAAAAAAAGACATTCTATAAAAAAGATATCTGCACTCAAATGTTTATATCAGCACAATTCACAATTGTAAAGATGTGGAAACAATCCAAGTGCCCATCAATCCATGAATGGATTAATAAAATGTGGTATACGTATACCATAGAGTACTATCCAGCCATAAAAACATGGGGAATGAATGCCTCTTATATTATACTGGATGGAGCCAGAGCCCATTCTTCTAAGTGAAGTATCACAAGAATGGAAAAACAAGCACCACATGTACTCAGAATTAAATTGGTACTAATCAATCAACACTTATGTGCACATATGGAAGTAACATTCATTGGGGATCAGGCAGGTTGGAGGGGGTAGGAGAGGATGGGTAAATTTACACTTAATGGATGCAGTGTGTGCTATACGGGTGGTGGGCACATTTGTAGCTTTGACTTGAATATTGCAAAGGCAATTTATGTACCCCCATAATGTTCTGTAATTTAAAAAATACATAAATATTAAAATAAGATAAAATTTAAACCATCAAAAAAAAAGAGAAATAATATTCACAGAGTTGTGCAACTATCACTACAATTAAGTTTAGATTTTCATTACCCCTAAAAGAAACCGTGTACCCAAGAGCTGTCATCTCCATTTCTCTTAAGTTTCCCACCAGTTGTACAAAAGTGCCAATCTGCTTACTGTCAGAATAGGACTTGCCTATTTTGGACATATCATGTAAAGGGAATCATACATTATGTTGTAGCTTGCAACTGACTTTTTTTCTCTTAGCACATATTTTCAAAGTTAATCTATGTTGTCAGATGCATAAGGAACTTATTCCTTTTTATGACTGAATGATCTTCTATTATATGCACACGACACATTTGTGTATACATTTCTCTGTTGATGGGCATTTGTTTTCCACTTGTATAAGTAACGCTACTATGAACATTTGTGTACAAGTACGTGTGGACATATTCTTTCCTTTCTCTACAGTATGTACTTGGAAGTGGACTTGATGAGTCCTATAGCAAGTCTTTATTTAAACTTTTGATGAACTGCTACTCTGTGCTCCAAAGTGACTGCACTATTTTACATTTTTCACCTACAGTGTATGTGAGTGTTCACATTTGTACATAAATTTACTAACATTTGTAATTATCTGTATTTTTTTATTATAGCTATCATAGTGGATGTGAAGTGGTATCATATGGATTTGATTTCCATTCACCAGATGACTGATAATTTTGATTGTATTTTCATATGCTTTTTGGCTATTTATAAGTTTCCTTTTAAGTAATATTTATTCAGATCCTTTGCCCATTTTTAATTGTGGTGTTTGTCTTGTTTCTACTGGATGGCAGGATTTGTTGAATATATTCTAGATAAAAGTCCTGTGTCAGGTATAGGACTTGGAAAATTATTTTCCTATTAGATGGATTGCTTTTTTCACTTTTTGATGGGGTACTTGGAAACATAATCATTTTAAATTCGATGCTATCCAATTGATCTATTTTTTCTTTCATTGTCTGTGCTTCTGGTAGCAAATGTACTTACTTAGGACTCTTGCACTAAAGTATTTTTCTAGGCTCTGGGATCCTTCAAGGGACTAATCTATTAATTGTCACATCAAGAGTCCTTAACAGAGAGTCTAAAATAAGTTTATTGGTAGGAATTTTAAATTTAAATCAGCAATTTTAGTCAATTATTCAGACAATTCACAGAAACCACTTAGAGAGCTTGCTTACAGAAATCACACTTATATTTAGTAGTATAGCTAGGTTGTAAGGGCAGTGAATATCAAACTGGACATTCTCAGCTTGTATTACAACTCTACTACTTTCCATCTGCATGGCATAATATATGCATTTCACTTTTGTTAGTTTTCAAAACAGCATAGCAATTCTTTTCTCAAAGATTGTTGTAAAAATAAAATGACATATAAAATCCACACAAAAGGATATGAACCTAATAAGCACAATAAGTTAGCTACCATTATTTTCACCCCTATATTTATTTGTGCAATTTACATGTAAGTGTAGATGTTTTAATTATATAAAAGCTAAGATGATTTAAGAAATAGTATGTATTAAATTAAAAGAAATGAAAACGAAAAATAATCTTGCAACCATAGTGAAACAAAGGTAACTATTTTCTGCAATATCTTTTAACTGATAAAATCCAGAGTAATACTCTACATTAATGAAGCATAAATGTCACTGCCATATCAAAGAAAAAATTATCTAATATTTTAAAAACAAAATTAAAACCTGAAAATGAATTGATTGTAAACATTTAGCTTGCAGATGTCCTAATTTTTAATTGATGCAATATTAAGAAGCTAATTTGGTATTTTGCTTTAGACCAAAATAAATTTACAATCTATATTTTATATTTAACTGTTTTTATTCTTATGAAAAATAAATTCACATTAATTTAAAATGTAATAGACTCCAGATGTAGAAAAATTAATTTTACACTTCGTATGGAAGCAGAGAAGACCCTGTATAGCAAAAACGATCCTAGGCAATAAAAACAAAATGGGAGGTATCAATTTACCAGACTTCAAACTTTACTACAAGGCTGTAGTAATCAAATCAGCTTGGTACTGGCACAAAAACAGAGCCATTGGCCAGTGAAACAGAACTGAGAACCCAGATATAAAACTATCTTCATACAGCCATCTGACCTTTGACAAAGCAGACAAAAACATACACTGGGGAAAAGAATCCCTATTCAATAATTAGTTCTGGGAAAACTGGATAGCCACATGTAGAAGACTGAATTAGGATCCACACCTTTCAGCTCTCACAAAAATCAACTCACACTGGGTAACAGACTTAAAACCTAAGGAGGGAAACTATTAGAATTCTAGAGGAAAATGTTGAAAATACTATTCTAGACATTGGCCTAGGCAAAGAATTTATGAAGAAGACTCCAAAGGCAATCACAGCAACAACCAAAATAAATAAATGGGACCCAATCAAATTAAAAAGCTTCTGCACAGCCAAAGAAATTGTCACAAGAGCAGACAGACAACCTACAGAATGGGAGAAAATTTTTGCCTGCCACAAATCTGATAAAGGGCTGATAACTAGAATATATTTAGAACTCAGGAAAATCAGTAAGAAAAAATCAAACAACCCTATCAAAAAGTGGGCAAAGGACATGAACAGAAATTTTCAAAAGAAGACAAAATAATGGCCAAAAAACATATGAAAAAATGCTCAACATCTCTAACTATCAGGGAAATGCAAATCAAAACCACAATGAGATATCACTTATCTCCAGTGAGACTGGCCTTTATCAAAAAGTCCCCAAACAATAAATGTTGGCATGGATGCGGAGAGACAGGAACACTCATACACTGCTGGTGGGACTGCAAACTAGTGCAACTTCTGTGGAAAGCAATATGGAGATACCTCAGAGTGATACAAGTAGACCTACCATTTGATCCAGCAATCCCATTACTAGGCATCTACCCAAAAGAACAAAAGACATTCTATAAAAAAAGATATCTACACTCGAATGTTTATAGCAGCACAATTCACAATTGCGAAGATGTGGAAACAACCCAAGTGTCCATCAATACATGAGTGGATTAGTAAAATGTGGTATATGTATACCATGGAGTACTATTCAGCTTTAAAAAACAATGGTGATATAACACCTCTTGTGTTCTCCTGAATAGAGCTGGGGCCCATTCTACTAAGTGAAGTATCCCAAGAGTGGAAAAATAAGCACCACATGTACTCACCATCAAATTGGGATTAACTGATCAACACTTAAGTGCACATATAAGAATAATATTTATTGGATGTCGAGTTGGGGGGGGAGAGGGAGGAGGGGATGGGTATATGCAGACACAAAGAGTGCAATATGCACCATCCGGGGTATGGACACGCTTGAAGCTCGGACTTGGGGGGAGAGGGGGAGTAAGGGCAACATATGCAACCTAAACATCTGTACCCCCATAGTATGCTGAAATAAAAAAAATAATAAAATAAAAAATAAATAAATAAAATGTAATAGACTCATATAAAAAAGAAAATCAGACTATTTCTCATTCCGCTATTAGATCTACCATGTATTATTTTATTTCATGTATTTGCTTCTAGTCTTTTTTTCCTGCATTTTGTGAGGATGTATGATTATATATATGTCTCAAGTACACACACATACATATATTTCACATTATGTATGTATAAAGGGACTTTTTGGTATAGTAATATAAGTATAATATTGATTTATAATTCTAACATTTTAATTCTTTTTAGTTTTCTGCACCTTGCGTTTATTTATTGTCTAATACTTTGAGTCTAATGTAAAAGTTTTCTAGTTTTATTAATGAAGAATTATCAATGGTATTTTCTCTTTTTTGTCTATAATGTTTAAAACATAGAAGTTACAAGACACAATTACTTTGACTCCAGTAATGAAAATAGCTGAATAAACTAGTTTGTCTGGTATAGGGGGGTATTCTTTTTACTTATTTCCTTTTAAGGAAACATGGGATATCTGAGCACTCAATAAAATCTAATGAATTAAGTCTGGAAAATGACAACCTTTTCATTAGAAAGGAAAGAGTCATGGATACTTTCAACCCTGGCGCTTTTGCAAAAGGTTTTAACCAGAGGGCAGGCAGTTTAGCTGCATTTGAAAATCCTTTTGTTCCATATTGTAGGAGATATTTTTGCTTTTTGGTTCAAGATTCATGAGAGGTAAATTCTATGGTAAGATTGGAAGACTTGATAGAGTGTCATGAATTTCCAAGTATGTTTACTGAATGCATGTTTAATTTTTGTTGAATTTTGACGTTTTAAGGGAAAAAGATAGTTAAATATATGTACATAGAAAACCAAGACATTGTGTCTTGTAATTTGTTTAAAATCTCAATAGACATGGATACACATTATCAAATAGCATTCCAATATTGTGAAACCAAGTAGCTCCTAATTTGAAGATCATATTTATTATGACTTGTTTTTTATTATGTAGGATATAGATGAACATTTAAAAATTACAGAATATATACAGGCTCAATATAAGATGAATTAAGGTCAAACCACATGAAATTATAATTTAATATATACTCTGGCAGCTATTTTCCTATATATATGTATTTATGTGCATATATTTTATTAGCTATATATGCATTTATGCATGTATGTGTACATGTATATTCATATGCATATGTAGATATATAATCCAGACTAAATCCAGCAATATGCCATGTAGCCTGATTTTGTTCTCTTCTTCAATGTCAAAGTTTCCATCATAATGTTACGACATAGTATACTTTTTATTATCAGTTTCTGATTTCTTAATACTAAATGCCATCTAATTTTCAGGTTTTAGTTCATGTTACTCTATTCTTCACCACCCACAAGGCAGGCATTGTGTTGTTTTTACATTTTGCCATTCTGTTGAAGATAACTTGAACCCATTAGTGCTTTAATTTGCATTTCTTAACCTGTAAATGATTTTGAGTAACTTTTCTTTTCATGTGCTTGTTAATATACTTTTCCCATTTTTTTCAGTGGGAGTTCTTATTTTTCTTCTTGTTTTGCAGGATTACCTTGAATATTATGTTTTTGTAGTATGTGTTGATATATGTGTTAGCAAGTTTCCATTTTTTTTCCTGGCTTGATGACATTTTCTAGCCCTTGTTTCACTGTGCAGGCTTTAAGAACTGAGCTATTTATTATCTGATATACCCAGGCAAAAGGAGCAAGCAACCTACTTAAATAATGGGCTGAAAACAACAGAATACCTCTACATACTTTCATGCAAAACAATTTAGTGGAAAAATACTAGGGCCTCTTACAATCATTAGGAAAATGGAGGATTTAGATGTGCAGAAACAGCAGTTCCCACAGGGACTCTGGAGGTTTGTCCAGTAGAAACTACAGGAAGGGTCGCACAGATAAACTGGTCCACACACTGCAGCTGATGCTATAATGAAGGAATTCTTGGCCTCTGGTCTTTGTTTTAATCACTTAAGTTCCAAAGTACTGAAGTTATTATTGGCTAAGTCTACATCATTTCCCCATCTATTGGCTGTGCCCTCTAACTGCCTTAGTAAGAAGTGTACAGTAAATCTCATGAAGAAGACCCATTTTGGGAGAATTTTTCTAAAGTCAAATTGAAGAGAAATTAAAAAGTGGAAGGAGGAGTAAGCTAATCAGAAGAAAAATGGTTGACATTTTCAGATACTATTCATATATACAGGTATAGTCATAGAACTGATACAAAGCTTCATGGGAATACCTCCCATTTCATATCAACTTCAAGTAGCCAAAGAAACATCTTGCCAGACATCTCAGTCTTTCCGTAACCCTTTGATGTACATGTACTGTATATTTTTATAGTAATAAAATTATTATATTAATTTAAAAACTATATGAAATTGATAATAATTATATTTCACAGGCCTGATATAAAACAAGATCAAGAGATATCATTGTCATATTTTATTAATGGTTTGCTACAATATTTTAAAGTTCTCTGTATATTTTCATTCATCATTTTTTACTCTCTGCTGGATTTCATTTCTTTAATATTTTAGAAGTATAGAAGGAGAAATGAAAACTCAGGTAAATTCTCTCTTTCTCCCATTAACTAAAATTTAAATCAGTATTACTTTAAAGGCCAAATGATTGTATAATGACTATGTTTTATTTCTTTTATTTTTAACAATTTTAGTTAGAATATCTTTCTTATTATTATTGTCTAGAGATATGTTTCTTTATGGCACTGGAATAAAGATTATTTTAATTCATCCTTTTTTATGGCTGAGTAGTACTCCATGGTATACATATACCACATTTTGTTAATTCCCTCATGAATTGATGGGCACTTGGGTTGATTCCAAATCTTTACAAATGTGAATTGTGCTGCAATAAACATTTGAGTGCAGGTGTCTTTTTGATAAAATTACTTCTTTTCCTTTTGATAGATACCTAGTGGTGGGATTGCTGGATTAAATGGTAGGACTACTTTTAGTTTTTTTTTAGAAATCTCCATACTGTTTTCCATAAGGGTTGCATTAATTTGCAGTTTTAAAAATTTAGAAATGTTTTAGTTTTATTTGTAGAGTGATGGACTATTTTGATATTTATTTATAGTCATTATTATTTAGTATATGTTTTCCCAAATATTCCCAAGGCAAAGTATAACGACCGCCATAAGAAGCAAATTCATTTGTCTCCCTTGTTGTTTTTTTGTTTTGTTTTGTTTTCTAGTCAGTATTCTCCATGTGAGTAAATACAGATATTTTATTACAAAGAGTATTCTTCATGCAAAGCTTTAAGCTGAAAATTTGTACAGTCTCTTTCTCTGAGTTAGGGTTCTGAAACTCAGATTTTATCTGACTTAATGATACGAATTTTGTGTCAGTGGCCAACAAAATACGATAAAGCTGTTACTAAGAGTTGATCACTTTGTATCCCCAATATAACAGATATAGGAGAAAATGAAGGTTGGCCACTGCTACAATTAGTATTATGGGATTTGATCAGATAAAAAAATGTGTGTTTTAAGTTTTCTGTATTTAAAAGAAACAAACCAGCAACAACAGCAAAAATAACAACAACAAAACCTTTAGACAGTTCTAATTTCCTTATATTAAAAATCCTTAAGCTTTGTATAATCTGCATTAATTTATACTAACCTTATATACCAGCTTGGCCAGAGACCTTTGCAGTGACTACACCATATGGTATCTCTGGTCACCAGCACAGCAGGAAGCTTTCAGAGTGTTCATACTTTTCCTTCTGCAACATCCCTCCAGAACTCTCTACTGAGAAAACTTAATAGTGTGCTCACTTCAAAGGAGAAATATATAAAGGAATCTTGTTGTTTATCCTAGGGCATTTTTTGAAGGGTATATTCAGAGCTGAGAGGAAATAAATTGACAGAAGACATGATTAAATTCAGATACTTTATTCTTTGGTTACTCGGCTTCCATAAGGATCCCTCTGCATACATTTGAACTCCTTACTATAATAAAATAACTCCATATTTGTACCTAAACCATGCACATCTATCCTTCTTGCTAGTGAAGAAGGTCTCGCTCTTCTCCAAAATGAGAGGATGCACATTTCCAACAGTTATTGCATCTATCAAGGGCTGCATTTCTCACTTCTCAAAAATGTGGTCAGTGATTTCACTGAATAGTCTGTTTCACTGAATATTCTGTTACTTAAAGATTAAATTGTAAAATGAACTCCCAATAACTAGTACATAAAATATACACAAAAGGAGGGCAAGAAGGATGTTCAGATAGTTCCTACTTAATGATTTATTTTTTTCTTTGTTTAGATGGAATGTGGTTCTTCTTTTGCAAATAATGAATATAATGCTTAAAGTTATGTGTCAGTTAGCAGGCCTATGGTGCCCAGATATTTGAGCAAACATTACTCTGGATGTTCCTGTGAGGGTGTTTGTGGATGAGATTTTAAATTTGTGGACTGATTTATCATTTTATGCTCTGAATATATAATATGTTAACACACTTACAAAAGTCAAAATTATTTAAAAAATCTATAAACAGAGTATTATCACTCTCTCCTGTATATATTTTATCTCACTACTCTTAGTAAGTAATCAATTTCAATATTTTCTGCTTGTCCTTTCTATTTTTTGATTTTCTAAATATAAGCAGATATAATTACATTCTCACAGTTTCCCTTTTTCCTTAAAGATTAAAATATATATGATTTTTCACACATTGTCTATTTTTTACTTACTACCATCCTTTTCCAACAGAGTAGATTGGCAGTTTTTTTTTTTTAATTTGATGGATGAGAAGTTGTATCCCACTTTTAATTTTGTATCTTAGTTTTAATTTGCATTTCCCTTATTATGAGTTAATCTGATTATATTTTCATATATATGAGCCATTTAATATCTCTTTTAAAAATTATTCATGCCTTTTTCATTTTTTTATAGAATTTTGGGGGTTTTATGTTCATCTTTTAAAAATCCTTTATATGTTTGAAATAGTAGGCCATTAGGCCATTATCTCAAATATATTTTTAAAATAATTTCTTATAGTTTGTCTATTGTCTTTTGTCTTTGCTGGTGATATTTTTTCTCATGAAAATTTTTACTTTTTATAGTCAAATTTACCAATCCTTTCTTTTATTTCTTCTTCTGAAAGTGTTTCTATACACTCAGTCAATGGAAGAAGTTACCACAAAAACATCCCATTTTGAGGCTAAGAAGGTTGAATTTTACTATGATTATTTGACTAAACCCACAGTGATAGTAGTAGCTAAGCCAAAACTTAAAATCTAAATGATTCCAAAGGATGTGAACAGAAGATTCAAGTGGTACTGCCTCTCTAAGAAGATGGTAAAATAACAGCCTCGGAGAAGAGTAGATTGTGTCATGGAGGTGATATAAAGTAATATAAATCAAATGACCCTATCAAAAAGTGGGAAAAGGGCATGAACAGAAACTTTTCAAAAGAAGACAGAATAATGGCCTAAAAACATATGAAAAAATGCTCAACATCTCTAATCATCAGGGAAATGCAAATCAAAACCACAATGAGATATTAATTATCTCCAGTGAGACTGGCCTTTATCAAAAAGTTCCAAAACAATAAATGTTGGCATGGATGCGGAGAGACAGGAACACTCATACACTGCTGGTGGGACTGCAAACTAGTACAACCTCTGTGGAAAGCAATATGGAGATACCTTAAAGAGATACAAGTAGAAGTACCATTCGATCCAGCAATCCCATTACTGGGCATCTACCCAAAAGAACAAATGATACCCTGTAAGAAAGACACCTGCACCCGATATGTTTATAGCAGCACAATTCACAATTGCAAAGATGTGGAAACAACCCAAGTGTCCATCAATACATGAGTGGATTAATAAAATATGGTATATGTATACCGTGGAGTACTATTCAGCTTTAAGAAACAATGGTGATATAGGACCTCTTGCATACTCCTGGATAGAGCTGGAATGCATTCTACTAAGTGAAGTATCCCAAGAATGAAAAAACAAGCACCGCATGTACTCACCATCAAATTGGTATTAACTGATCAACACGTAAGTGTACATATAAGAATAGCATCTATTGGATGTCGGGCAGGGGGGAGGGGGAAGGGGGAGGAGTGGTCAGGTGTGTGCATACACAGAGTGCAATGCGCACCATCCAAAGGATGGACACGCTTGAAACTCGGACTTGGGGGCGAGGGGGGAGGCAAGGGCAACATACGTAACCTAAACATCTGTACCCCCATAATATGCTGAAATAAAAAAAAATAATAAAAATAATAAAAAAAAGAAAAAAACCCCACATAATATATGGTATAAACAAGCATTTTTAAAAAGATGTTGAATTCTATTGATCAGCCCTAAAAGCTGGTATCATTAAACTCAGTTTTAAAGGACACAAGAGGCACACAATTACAATTATAACTGCTTTCGCATATATTTTTGGCACACATTAACTTGTGAAAGATGTGGAAAACCACTAGTACACCCAGTTCTTCACCAGGAAATAGTTTTGCAATAATATTTCTCAACTGAGTTATCTTTTTGATTTCTTAATTACTGTCAGCTCAGTTGTATTTTATACCAATTTGAATATGCAGAGATACTTGGAAATCTTGTCAGATTTTAGAAATATTGTTTTGGAGTTCCTGATTCCAGCACAATAATGTGGAGTGAACATAGCACCTCTCTGTGTTTTTTACTAGCTAAAGTGTAGGGTTAAAATATTACAAATGGTGAACTTTCTCAGCCTACTCTAAAAGATAATATTTGTATCAACCTTGAGAATTTCTTTCTCTTTTCCATGTTCTATCCAGGCTTTTACAACTACAAGGAGTGCTTAAAAATTAGCTGTTTAGTTACTAATGGGAAAATGAAAGTATGGGGAGTGAATATTAAGATAACATTATCATATTAATGCTGCTTTTCAGTTTATTTCTTGATTTAGCAATTTCACAAAGAGAAAAAATATAAAGCCATCAGGACATCTTCAGGAAGAAGTAGAACTTATATTATTCCAGGCTTATTGCCTGGAAATAGTTTTAGAAAAAACAGAATCCTTCTGTGTGCTCCTCTGGGAACTTCTGCTTCTTAGTTATGGTAGGATTTAGAGCAGAGCTTTTTTGCTGAGACATTGGGGAAAAGATGAGCATTCTCATTGCATTTCTAATAAAGCAAAAACCAATGTATAAAAATAAAAGTTTAAAAGTATAAAGTATGTGTTAACTGCTTACCTTCTAGATTGAACTAATACTTCTTAATAAAATATTTCTTTTAAAAAGTATTTGCAAATTCAATGCTGAGAATGGTATTATACTAAATGTGTCTATACAATTAAAACAAATACCTGTGCCAGGGATTTAAAAGTAGTTGGAAAATCAAGTCAAAGTCACTTCAACACTACAATTAGAGTTCTGAAAAAGAGAAATATAGATATTTAATATTATGTATGACATATTATAAGTTAACCTGTTACAGTACCAGAAATATATAGATCTTTAATGAACATGGATTTTTTTCAATATTGAAATTCATGTATCTATAATTCAGCAAGATATATCCAAGTACCAACTCGTAAGTCCTATATAGTAAGTAAGGAAAACAAATACTAACTCTTAATGTATATGATGTTCTTACTTACAGTCAAGAGCTATAAACTGTGTCAAGGTAAAAAGGAATGCATATGCTCTGCTCCATTTCCTGGCAAAATCTCATTGATTGTAAAGGTAACAAACCACTGTATAGGTTGTCCTGTACAGTAGGATATAGTAGAACTACTTTTTATTTAGTAAGTCATTTCACACCACTATACAGTATCACCTTTTAAGAAATAAGGAATAACTATAGATAGATTCTTTCAAACTTTCAAGAAACAGGTGATTATCTTGTTATATAAACATTTCCAGAATAATTGGAATTTCTCCTCAATTGATGTTGTGGAGCTAATGTAACTGATAACAAAATTTGACAAAAATAATAGCTAAACAAAGCTTTAGATGGATTCCTCTTCTGAACACATATGCAGATAGCCTCTTGAATCCATTGTGAACCATT
>RJWJ010031928.1:0-18858 GCA_004363605.1 Indri indri
GATTCTGGTATACTTGAAAAGACAAAAGCATTAAGAATAAATATATCCACAAAAATCTGTTATTGGATACACAATATAAAAAGATGTAAGGATGTAAGACTTTGTATGCCAAATTGTCTGCTTAAAATAGACTTTTATGAGATGTTTTATTAAACTTCATAGTAACCACCAAATAAAAACTTATAGTAGATACACGAAAGATAAAAAGAAATGAATAAAAGCATAATACTGCAAGAAAAAAAAAAAAAAGTCAAGTCACAAAAGACAACCAGAGAGAAAGGAAGCAATAAATGATCTACAAAACAGCCAGAACTCAATTAACAAAATGGAACTAGTAAGATCTTGCCTATCAACAGTTGCTTAAAGGTAAATGGACTAAATTACTCAATCAAAAGACATGGAGTGGCTGAAGAGAGTATAGAACAAACAAACATAAATAGACCACTATAAGCTGCCCTTAAGAGACGTAATTCATCTTTAGGGATACACACAGGCTGAAAGCGAATGAATTGAGAAAAGATCACGTCATGACCAGGAAGCTTAAGCGCATAATATACAAACAGTAAATGTCATTTTAATAGTCTGTAGGGTCACCTACATATTATTCTGAAGACAAGGCTCTAAAACCGGAATATCCATGGGAAAAAACGAATAATAAAATTGGATTTTCATGTATTCCCCTGGGGCCTATCCAGCTTGGCTTCCGAAGAACAGTCCTGGGCTTCTTCATATGTAGCTGAAATCCAGCGAGCCACGTTGCCCATAAGGGGGAAAAAAAGCCCAGAAAATTCAGACTCAACGTGACCCGACTGACTTATTTCGCAGGAAAACTGCATAAGAGGAAAGTCATTCATGCTACCGTTGCTACCACACGGAAGGGACGGAGGGAGTTCACATGGGCAGAACCCCAAAGCGGCCAGCGGAGGTGAGTGGGGGCGGATGCCAAGGGCCCCGCCCCGGCGCTGCCCGGCCCTGGCGGAGCGGCTGTCCGGGGCGGCCCGGGCCAGAGGAGGGGAAGCGGGCGGTCTACAGAGCCCCACTCTGTGCCCCCGCCCGCCCAGCCCACCCCACCCCAAGGTTTGGCGGAGCCGCGTCCCTGTCCCAAGGTGGCTCCGGTAGCCCGGACGCCACAGGGGCTGCCTCGGCTCCTGCCGCTCTCGTCTGGTTTCAGTTACGTTCCGGTGGTTCTGGCTTATTTCTCCAGAGACATGGCAGACAGTAGCACGGAAATGTTTTTTTCTGTGTTTTTTTTTTTTTTTTTTGAGACAGAGTCTCACTCTCTTGCCTGGGGTGAGTGCCGTGGCGTCAGCCTAGCTCACAGCAACCTCAAACTCCTGGGCTCGAGCAATCCTGCTGTCTCAGCCTCCCAAGTAGCTGGGACTACAGGAAAGCACCACCATGCCCGGCTAGTTTTTTCTGTACATATTTTTAGCTGTCCAATTAATTTCTTTCTATTTTTGGTAGAGACGGGGTCTCGCTCTTGCTCAGGCTGGTCTCGAACTCCTGAGCTCAGGACGATCCGCCCGCCTCGGCCTCCCAGAGTGCTAGGATTACAGGCGTGAGCCACCGCGCCCGGCCCTGTTTTTTTTTTTATTATTATTATTTTTTTATTTTATTTTTTTGAGACAGAGTCTCACTCTGTTGCCCGGGCTAGAGTGCCGTGGCATCAGCCTAGCTCACGGCTACCTCAAACTCCTGGGCTCAAGCGATCCTCCCGCCTCGGCCTCCCGAGTAGCTGGGACTACAGGCATGTGCCACGATGCCCGGCTAATTTTATTTATATATATATATATATATATATAATTTCTTTCTATTTTTAGTAGAGACAGGGTCTCGCTCTTGCTCAGGCTGGTCTCGAACTCCTGAGCTCAAAGGAGTGCTAGGATTACAGGCGTGAGCCACCGCGCCCGGCCGGAAATGTTTCTTCAATAAAAGAAAAAGACTTTTTAAAAATCCCCCCACAAGGCACGCACCGAATGCAGAATGCTCTCTCTTCCCCGTTCTTGCAGCTTCGGGGTGGCGATTTCCGCCGTCCGGACGCGGCCGCGGGCTATTCGCGCCGGGGGATGGCGAGCAGCCTCCCCGTCCCCAGGCACGGGAGGAGACCCGCGCGGCTTCCGGTTGCTGCACAGACCCCCAGCGACTGCAAAGGAGAAAGGCAGGCTTCGGCGGATCCCCAGTCCGATCTGGTTCTGGTGGACGCCGGCGGCGGGGAGGAGAGCCCAGCCGCTCAGTCCTTGGCAGGGGTGGTGGGGAGGGCGGCGCAGCGGGGGTTCGTTCCCAACATTCTCTTTCCCGGCTCCCAGAACTGCTCGGGCCCAGGGGGGAGCCCCGGGGAGGGAACCCCCAGGGACCGTCGGGTCGCCGGTCGGGGGCGGAAGGGAGGGGCTCTCAACCTCAGCGCGGCTTCTCCTGGCGTCTCGGCCCCAAGTGCGGGCCTGGGGACGCGGCGGCTCTCAGGCGGTTGAGGGAGCCCCGAGCTCCGGTCGCGGGCCATGCGGTCTGGGCGGGCGGTGCTGCGGGTCCGGGTCGTTGCAGCCGCCGCTGCTGCCGTCTCCGGTGTGGGCTGGGAAGGACCGAGCCGCCCCAGCCGAGGTCACTGCGTGCTGCTGATTAATGTGGACTTGGTAGGGAGCCCAGGCCGCGGCGGCGGCAAGCGGGAGGGCAGCGAAGGGGAGGACCCCGGACCCGAAGGACGGCTGGGGGCGGAAGTTGGGGGAGGCGGATTCCTAAGTGGGGACCAGAAAACGGGGAGGGGAGCGGAGTGAGAGGAGCCGGCTGCCGCAGAGGGCTCCGGCCGGAGGAAGCTCCGAGCGTAGAGAAGTTTGGGGAAGGGGAGGGGTCCAGTGAAATCCTCCCCGCCGCTACCTGCGTGTTCTCGAGCCACCGGAGTCCGGGCGAGGAGGCACTCGGAGGGCGCTGGAGCCCGGGCGGTGCTGCCACACGCTGCTCGTCCTTGGGAATGTGGTTTGCAGACTCGAGAGACCCCTAGCCCTTCTGGGGCCCGAGGGTGGCCGAGAGGCGTGGCCTGCGGGCGGCGGAGGCCTGGGGTCACTGCTGATGGAGGCCGGGGTGCTTAACAAGAAGGGCCGAAGAGGGCGACCGGCAGTGCGCAGGGCTGGACGTGCCAAGGCGGGGGTCTCTGTGCGGCCCTTCTCCGAGGGCCTGGGCCGACATCCCTAGGCTGGGGGCCGGGCGCTGGATGCTCTTAGCTCTACCGGAGGTGGGGTGGGGAGGGGTGGGGGCGGAGTGTGGCCGGCCCAGCACCCCTCCCGGACCTGGCTCTGCCCTGAGGAGGCAGCCCGACTTCGGGGCCCCTTCCGGAGCTGTGCCTAGAGCGGGCTGCGGATTTAGGGCCTGGCGCTGGGGCTAGCGCTGCCCTCAGCGACAGGGACAAGGGCGAGGCCACCTATTGGCACTCCTGAGCCTCCAGGTGCAGCAAACTTTACCTGGTTCTAGAGAGTGCGCAAGGTCAAGGCCAGAGGGGCTTCAGAGGCCCTCCCTGTGTGGGAGAATATAAGAGGGTGCGGCTTCCAGGCACAGGGTGGACTGGGAAAGTGACTTTGGCTGGTCTCGAAAGTAGGGGATTGGTTAAAAATACCCTAAAATCTAAAAATCACTGCAGTTCTAGTGACTGGAATATTCACAAGGAGGACTTATCAGAGGAAACACTGAGGTGGTGATTTCCCTTGCCTCTGGGCAAAGGAAAGAGACTGGAGAGGAAATGAAATCCAGAGATAAGACCTGGCTGCTCCCCAGAGGGAAGA
The DNA here is from genome assembly GCA_004363605.1 of Indri indri. Classification (NCBI taxonomy): domain Eukaryota; kingdom Metazoa; phylum Chordata; class Mammalia; order Primates; family Indriidae; genus Indri; species Indri indri. The sequence goes on from RJWJ010031928.1 coordinate 3,768, forward strand.
CATGACACTGAAAGAAGGAAAGTAATACCATCAGCTACTATAAGGTTTTGTGTTTAATGCGGATTTTTCCTGTATGAACCCGTACCCAGTTATTATCGATAATTAAGAAGTGGCTAACAAGTACTAATTGTCCACATCACTTGGAAAAGGCATGAAAATATCCTTTCATTAAAGGACAAAGGAGAAATTACTATGTCTTCACTATATTCCTATTTATTCATTTGAAAAATACTTATTGTGCACCTACTTTGTGCCAGGCGCTGGGTTAGGCAGTAAGTACACTGAGAACCCCCCCCCCCCCGCACACCACGTGCAGGCGCTCAGTACACAATGATGTACTAACGAAACCATACTCCATGTGAATAAAAGACAGATTAGATTATCAGATGAATTAACATTCTCTGCATTATTTTGCTTTTCTCCCTCCTGGAATCCTGGAATGGAAGGTATTGGTGCCTGCTTAGTGAATAATACTGTTCTTGGTCAAATAACTCAAGTATTTTAATGTTTCAAAGATTACTAATTCCAGATAAATTGGTGATATATTTATAAATCACTGCTTAAGAGGATGTCTACGTATTGTTTGTCCAGGCATCCTGAGGAGCCCATGCTTATATATTTTAAATTCATATTTCTTCTAGAAATAATAAGATAAAACAAACAGAAGAAATGCATTGCATGTGGAAGCATTAGAACTGTTATCTTTAATCATTTGCTTTATGAATTAGCAAAAGCCTCTGCATAAATAACAATGAATAATTACCACTCATTCACTAAATATATATTGAACACTTATTCTGTACCAGGTCCTCAAGTTAAAAAAAATTTTTTAATTAGAAATGTTGAAGACAGATGGTGTCTTTTATCTAACAAAAAAAGCCTACATGACAAATATATAGAGAAAGGATTATTTAATATATGAAGGAAATACATAAATAAAATTTTATAAATTCATTATATATTTTATATATATGCATACATATCATAGGAAAAGGTGTGAAAAGATTTACAGCAAAATGGTAACTACTGGTCATTTTCTCTGTGTAGTAGGATTTCTAATTATTGTCTTGTTTCTCTATATTTTGTAATTTTTCTACTATAAAAAAAACTAAAAGCAAAATTTAATTTAAAATTAAATCTAAAAAGTGTCCTAAAGCAACTATACTGTAAAACTTAGGTCTTCAGCTCCCAAGAATTATTTATGAGCCTGTTTTGCTTCTTACCTAGGTCCTGTCCTACACTCATTACTCGGTCTCCCTGTCTCAGTTCTGATCTTTCTACTGTCCAGCTCAGATATTTTGTGTGGTTTCTGAGTAGACACTGAATACATTCCAGGCTCTCTGGGCTGGTGTACAACAACTCCAGGATTTGGCCACTACCTGCTCTTCTGGACTTCTCTCCTATATTTCATTCACTGATTCATTCAACAAGAAGTGTTTATTGAGTACAAATCACCATGCTAGGAAAATAGAGGATACAAACGTAGAAGTATGGTCTTTTCAGCCTCCAGTGGGTACATCGAAGTATGCTCTTGGCATGTGCATCCATAGCCCCTATTTGACTTGCTGTATGGTAAAGGCTTTGGGTCATGAACTTGAAAGATAAAGAATGCAGGGTTAGAGACATAGCTACCAGATCTTTCTACTTGAGTTGTTATCTACTCCCCAGTCTGAGAATTTTCAAGACTGGTTAATATATATATTTCAGACCTTGTATCTTCAGCCTGGAAATCAGCGGGGTTAGGGGAGCCCGGAGTTCCGTACTGGTGTCTTGTTTTCCTTAAATACTATGGCTTTCAGGATACTTTTCATCTGCCTTTAGATCCTAAAATGATAGTAACTAAAATTACAAACCTGAAGATTGCTGCATTTGTGCAAAATTTTCAGTCGTAAGGCCAATTGATGCCTTTTTTCAGTTCACAATATTAATTAAGCAGCAACAACAATCAATCAGTGATGTGATTAATGAGGGAACTACCCAGGGCTACAGTTTACTGAAAGAGAATTCAAGGCTCTGTAATTATATTACTGCTAGCTACTTTTAAAAGATTGATTTCTAAGACAATGGGGAAGAAAGCCAAAAAGCATTCAAATTTCTGATGTTTCCCAATTTTTGATGTAGTGCCCCCAAAGAGTGAGTTTTAGTGGCAAAATATACCTGTAGAATTGGTGCAAAGGTGAGGTTAAAGACAGTGGGAAATATCTTCTATTCCTGATACCTTGCTTTCTGTCCCTCACACAAGAGTCCACTGTTTGTGATCATTGCCTGGTAATTTAATAGGATTTCCAGACTTCTCCCTTACTTGGTGCTCTACTTTTTGAATTTACTATTTGAATTGTTTTCTCAATGTATAATATAATGTATAATGACTTACTTTATAAGTAAGTCATGCCTGTCTTATATCATGGCCCTGTATTTAGATCTAGGTATTTCAGAATAAATTTAGTTTATGTTAATATATGGGATACAGCACTATATCTAATAGATTGGTATTCGTTATCAGTTGTCAAAAATGCATCATATAGTAAAAATAATAGTCATACCCAAGAACACACAACATCCACTGGACCTTTATATTCACATTTTAGAATATAATGAACATTTCTGTAAAATTTTTCCCAGAGCTTCCATCACATCTTTATTTCGAAGACTATAGATCATGGGGTTGAGCATGGGTGTCAGAATGGTGTAGAAGACAGACGCTACTTTATCTTGGCTTGGAGTGTGGGAAGAGGTTGGCCTCATGTACACGAAAATGACGGCACCATAATACAGGCTGACCACTGCCAAATGAGATGAGCAGGTGGAGAATGCTTTCTTCCAGCTTTCAGCAGAAGCCATTTGGATGATGGTGACCAGGATGAATGTATGAGAGGAGAGGATGACTGAGAATGGAATAAGAAGCATAATGATGGCACAGATTAACACAGCTATCTCATAGTTCAAGGTGTCTTCACAAGGGAGATGTAAGACACTGGGAAGTTCACAGTAGAAATGATGGATTTCTCTGGGTCCACAGAAGGAGAATGTCATGGTGTAGACAGTATGTATCAAGGCATTGAAAGCCCCAGTCATCCATGAGCCAACAGTCATGTGCCTGCAGAGGGGCCAGTTCATGAGGAGTGGGTAGTGTAGAGGCTTGCAGATGGCAATATATCAGTCACAGGACATGAGGCCCAAGAGGATACACTCAGTTCCACCTAGGGCCAATCCCAGGAAGATTTGAGTCCCACAGCCCGAAACAGAGATGACTGTCTTGTGAAGAAGGTAGTCAGACATCATCTTGGGCACAAAGGCAAGTGAGAACAGGTTGTCAATGAGAGCAAGCTGCCAAAGGAAAAAATACATGGGGGTGTGAATGTGGGGGTCTGCCAGGATCAGCAGGATCAGGAGGCTGTTTCCAGTCAGCGTCATAAGGAACATCATGGTAGTAAGTGCAAAGAGAAGAAAATGAGTTGGAGTATATTGCAGCAGACCTAGAAGAAGGAATTCAGTGATGGTGTGATTCTTTAAACTTATCATCCCTGGAAACTTCATAGAAATGAAAGAAAAAAAACATATAAATCTGGAAACTATTTTGCAATTAATATTGGACTATTAGAAGTTAACCCATCAAAAACATCGTTCATATTATGTAAACATTTCTGAAAAAAATGGTGGCTCCAGTAGATCTAAATTGATTAAATGATATTTCTCTTGTTTGATGTAATGCTACATGATATAAAATAATCAGTTAGACAGATTTTTCCACCTTTTAATATATTTTGGATACATGCTCTTTTTGTCCAAAACAGGTTGAACAGAAGGGTCAATTTATTAGTAGTTTACCAGCACTTTTGGTGATGGCTCTCCAGTGAAATACAACTAATTGGATTGACTTCCTTTGCTCCATCTCTGCAAGTCCCCCTTGGCTTCATAACTTTGATCTCTAGAAAAAAGAAAATCTCTGTATGCAAGTCTGTTAAAAATGATAAGAACTGGGCATGAAGACATCACCATAGACATGAGTATATACGGGTTCTGTGTTAGTTAGTAGAATCTAATTCCCCTTAATTGATTTCATATTTTTAAGATATTTTCATCACTTCAGACACCTAGAGTTTTCAATAAATAATGAACATTTCTCACATAGTTTTCTCACAGATAATACTACCATTCATTCTTTGGGTCTTCACGCACCTTTCAAGAAGAAATGAAGATACGGAGGACATTCATGTGATTATTTACTCCTGGTGATGGAGAAATGATGCACTGGGTCCCAGTGGTAAATGTTCACTTCCTCTGGCTGCTGATGTCTCACATGGTGATGTGCACCTTGATCTCAAAACACGAAAGTCTTTGTTCAAATATGCAACCACTCCTTATCCTTTACCAAGTTCTGAAATCTTCAGCATGACAAGAACATTCATTGAAGAAATGGTCTCAATTCTTGAAAAGTATGGTAAACTGAAAAGTCTTATAAAAGTGGTAAAGATTTTTTTTAATTAGGCAAACCTACCACTTAGTAAAAGTAGCCAAATTATTGTTTCCTATATAAATTTTACATTACTTTGTGATTTAATACCATCGTCTGTTTTCCAGTAGTCTACACATCATAAATCTCATATTATAAAGTGATGTTCTGATGGTTTATAAAATAGGAAGGATTGTAATTGCTAGTGAATGCTGAGTTACACATATATTTGCATGCCAAAGTTTCGACAATAATGTGTTTCATAACCTAAGTGTACTTGCACTTAAACATGTAACATAATACTTTGGATAATCGAAACAGTCCAAAGCAAACAAACACACCATTAAACAGTAGAGTAAATCAATAGATACCTATCATCATGTTAAATATTATAAACAGAAAAATAAAAAGAATAGCAGCAGGGTTTACCCACATTATTGTTAGCAGTTGAGTATCTGCACACTGAAATAGAATAGTGACATGCCCCTTAGTTCACATCCAACAGCTTTTTCCTTAGCAGATGTTGCAATTTCTGGTTAATTGGAATTAAAATGAACAATAGGTCATGTGATGCAAATACTATTTTTATGTAAATACTTTATGCTACAAATCTCATGCTATAAAATAAATGCCTGAATCTTCACAGAAATATACCTTTTCTCACCATGTATTCCCATCTGGATCCCTCGTTTTTTCACATTTTATTACCTCCCCCAAATGAATCCATAAAAATTCTCCCAAAGCTGTAAGCAAATATTCTAATTCTACCACTACTTTATGCCTTGCCAACCACTCCAGTCCCTGTAAAGTCATCCTTTATATTTTTTAGCAAGATGGTCTCTATCATTACTGCAACTCTTCATATGTTTACTGTCTTATTACACTTTATACCTGTGGGCAATGCCTTATTTGTCATCGAATGTCTATCTTATTTCTATAACTAGCATATATTCCTTAAAACAATAATTTTTAAATAATTTTATTCACTCATAAAGATCAGATGTTATTAAATATATTGGTAATTGCACTTTTATGGAGGGAGAAGGGGATTTGGAGTCAAGATTCAATACTTAGGTTTTGTTTCCTGCATTTACTAGCTGTATGAAATACTTAAAACACTCTAAACTTCAGTTTTATCACTTGCAAAATTAAGATTATAATCCATCTATCTCGAATATTTTCCACACATAAATCATGTTAAAGAGCAATATATACTTGTAAAATTATTAAATTATAAATTGATCAAACAATGGTATTAAGATGCAAATTTTTCTTGAGATAAGTCAGGTAAATTGATTAGTGCCAGACCTAACTAAGGAAATCAAATCGCTCTGAAAGCAACTGGGCTCCATCTGTCCATCCATTCTGTAGACTGAACCTCTGCCTCAGCGCAGCCATCCTGGCACCAACCCAGCAGGTTGTCAGGAGGGGATGGTTATTTCTTACAAATGAGTGGCTGAGTGGGCTTGAACTATTTTTCCTTCATAACACTTCTTACTTCCTTGGACCAAAGACAGCTCATTTCATATGATTTACTGTAATTATCAGAACCTTTGTAGAGTTTGAATATCTTAAATTTCCCAGCACTTTCTCTTCTTTGTATGCCATTATAGGAATCCACTGCTTGTCCTGTGCTGTTTGTGAATGTTTACATTGGAACCATAAAGTGGTAGCCAGTATAACTGTACTGGAGACGTCATTATCAGAAACTTGGCTTTTCTGTTAGACAAACTGGTATTTGTAATCTCACTCTGTCAGTTACGGGCCCATGATTTTAGGTCAACTTATGCTCTTGACCTTGCTTTACTCACTCACAAAATGAGATTATGACCCCCACCATGAAAGAAAAAAAGTACTTACATATGATACTTCTTTAGGACAATAGATGGGACAAAGTTAAATCTAATAACCATTTATTATTATTATTATTCATTACCCACTCCAGATTTCTAGACAATTTGCTCAGCACTATTTCCTTCCCTCCTTCCTTCCTGCTCTTCCTCCCTCCCCTCCTTCCTCCCTTTCTTCCTTACTTCGTTTTTTTCTTCCTCTTTTCATTCCACTGTGTTTTCAAAACGCAAGATTTAATTTCAAAGTTTATGTATTCTAGAAATTTTATTTTAAGTAAACAAATTAATCTTTGTTAACTTCAAATGGAGATGACTCTAAGCTGCCTGCATCACACGATTATGAGAAAATTTATTAAGATTATAATAAAACTGAAAATGTTACTAATTCATTTAACTGTTGAATACCTGAGCTATATACACTACCTAGTGCATTGAATGATGAATTATGACTGTACGTGCTAGTATTTTGGTGTTCATACAAGAAGAGTATCATAGAGACACTGTGAAGTGAAGATGAGGATTTCAGAAGGACTGAGCCTCAAAAAGAATAGGACATAGAAAGATAACAATAATCAAAATGTAAACTGTGTTAATAGAAGCAACCTATAATATGTTGCTTTCACAAAGATGTTTAAGACAGAATAATGTATATTTGATTAGACAGTAATTTAGTATTAAGTTTACTTTTGATAAATAATTATTTTATAAGAATTTCTAGATAACAACCACATTCATGATTAGTTTTTCATAGCTGCCTTATCTTTCTTAAGGTGATAAGATTCCATTATCTTAGCATGCCAATTTTAACAGAAACAAAAAGTTGACAAAAGGAAAAAATTAAAAATAAGGTTGAATTTCTTCTTTCACTGATACCATGGTAATGCAATTCAAACGATTGTTTCCATAGCCCTTCTAGATACCACAAAGTTAGAGAGATACTTTGTCCATGTAACAGAATCATCATGATCTGCAAGATCTTACAAACATTAGAAGATTCTCTGACACCTTGGCCAGTGATATATGTCTGAAATTTAAGCATTGAGATGTTCTACAGTCATGCATTTGAAATCATGTGTTTAGAAACATCCTTTTTGACAGCTACTTACCTTCCTGGTGATTAATCAATCCTGGTGCAAGAAGACTAGGAAACTAATTAAATACAATTTTGGCCCCCTTAACTGGGTCATATTTGGAATATTTAAGCTAAATAAATATGCCCTTAAATAAGAAATATCTTCTATGTATAATTGCTTGCCTATGGCACCAGGAAATAAATACTAAACAAAGTATTTAAATTCAAGGAAGCATGAACATGAGGGTTTTATTCTCCCTGGACAATTGCCTCATTTTGAACCATCCCAAGTGGGGTTTTTACCATAGAGATAGGATCCGGCTGGGGGGAATGCCTGATTGGAGACAACTGCGGAATGCTTCTAGTTCTCTCACCGTGGTCACTTTCCCAAGAGAAAGAGCTATTACAGGGATTCCATATAATTTGGGTAAAGCATGATAAAATGGAATATGCTTACAAAGATCAACATAATTATTTACAAAATCTTTATATATGAATTGAACCGTTTTGTGAGAAATGAGGTAGGGCTAAGCAGTCTTAAAGTTTGTCTAATATTTAATTTCATTATTCGACTAGGTTGATTGAAACTCTAAATAAAATTTATTAAAAATCACCTAGTTGGGTCATTCCATAGGTAACAATAAAAGTATTTTGAATACTGTGCCAACTATGATTTACCCAAAATAATGCGGACTTCAATTAAAACAGAATTAAAATAAAGATTGAAGGAATACTCATACTCTTAAAATATATTCTTGTGTCTTTGCGTTATAGTCAATGAGATCCAGTTTTAAAAATATATGAATCTCCTAGACATTCCCTAGATTTGTTCAATTAAAGGGAGTAATATTTGATATGGGTAATTATATAAATGCATTTGAATTTGAGTGGAATATAAACAGGTAACAGATGTTTAGGCGTCTGTCAAAAGCAATGTGCCAATTTCTCTGAAAAAAACATCTGTGACATCTCTTTGCTCTAGGGCCATGCCTTGAAGAGTAAATCAATATTTTATTCCAATACCAGTAACTGTGAATTATATTAAATACAAATAGTTTGGAATAGGTGTATATCATTATCATCATTATTAGTAGCAGATGCAGAATCATTTTAACTCATTACAATTGAATCAAACTTTTTTGTGTTACAAATAAATAAAAACTCAATTCAAACTTGTGTAATAATTACAGATTAATGTTTGGTGTTCCATATATAGCAGGTTGTTCTATTCAGTAGATTAATAATATAATGAATTAATTTTTTGAATTTTGTCTCTGTCTTATACAGGTTCGGTTTCATTCCGGGTGTGGTGCTTTGGCTGTAATAACATGAAAGCAGCACCCCCAGGCTTCACTCTGCAATTCACAGTGTCCACATGCACTGCTCGGGTAGTTAGCAGAACAATATGGACAATTCTTTATCAGAATGCCCCCCATCGACAAATAAACGCCTAATCAAATTGGGAAACACCTCGTTGAATGCATGTTCCTGAAGAAGAGTGAGATTATTAGTGAAAAAGCCCCTGGAACTGGCCTTGAGCTGTGTGCTAGTTGGTTCACAACTCCCAAATCTCAATGGCTTACACGTGGGGATATTTCTCATTACATATTGGGTATGAGTCAAGCACAGCTCTTCTCTATGTTATCTTCATTCCTGTGTCTTGTGTCACAAAGTAGCCAGCCCCCATGTTGGCTTTGTCACTACCATGGCAATGGGTTAAGGACATTGATGGAACTAGATAATGACATTTAAAGCTTTCATTTGGATGTGGAAGCCTTCACATTTACTCATTTTCCCTTTGTCAAAACAAGTCACAAAATGAAGCTTGACATCAAAGAAATGGGGTGCACCAAAGACAATCTTCTCCCTTGTTTTAGGTGTAGTGATTGTAACTCCTCAATCATATAATAAGATTTCATATATGATTAGGTCTGTGTTTGGCTTCCGTATTATGCCCCTGTACTAGTGAACCTTTTACTGTTCTTAGTATAATGATATACAAAACATAACCAAAAAATATTAGTGGCATAAAACAATAAGCATTTATTTCATACAACACTACAGGTCAGTGGGGTTGTGAATTGGCTGATTCCATGTGACTCTAAATCTCCTTGGAGCAACTGAAGGGCAGCTACTACTTATGGCATGCTCATTTCATGGTGGAAGTAGCGCTTTCAGAAGGAAGCCTCTTATAGAATAGGCTGGGAACAATAATACTCCCAGTGTCACTCTCATTCCGTTCACCAAGTCAGATGGCCAAAGCCAGTGTCAATGGGCCAAAAAATGCAATCCTCCCATGTAGATCATATAGGTACATTTTGTGGGTGTGTGGGTATGGGGGTTGGGTAGACTTAATATTAGCTGACTAACAATCTAATATATACAAGTTATATTTATTTATTGAAAAAATATTATATGGTCATCAACTATATATCAGATAAAAAAAAATCAGGATTTCAAAGTACAGTTGACTTTTAAACAATGCAGGAGTTGGGGCACTGACCCCCATCCCCACCCCCACACAGTCAGAAATCTGTGTACCATTTTCAACTCCCCAAAAACTTAACCATTAATAGCCTACTGTTGATCAGAAGCCTTACCAATAACATATACAGTATATTGACACATATTTTGTATGTTATATGTTTAATAATATATACTATATTTTCATAATGAAGTAAGCCAGAGAAAAGGAAACATTATTAAGAAAATCATAAAAAAGAGAAAATGTGTTTACTGCTCATTAAGTGGGAGTGGAGCAGTATAAAGGTGTTCATCCTTGTATTCACGTTGAGCAGGCTGAGGAGGAGGAGGAAGAGAAGGAGTTGGTCCTGTTGTCTCAGGGGTGGTGGAGAAGAAAATATACATATAGTGGACCAGTGCATTTCAAACCCATGTTGTTCAAAGGTCAACTGCATGTACATTCTAGTATAGACAGATATAAACACAGATACAGAAAAAAATAATATATATATATATGTATATATATATATATATATAGAGAGAGAGAGAGAGAGAGAGAGAGAGTCAGATGGCACCATGCTATCTAAGGAAAAAGTAAAACAGTAGAGTACGGGGCCTAGATAGTAACTGGTTCTATATTGGAGGAACAAGGACAAATTCTCTACTAAATTGGCATTTCAGTAGCGATGTAAAGAACTGATGGAAGTAGCCATTCATATTTCTGGTAGTAAATTGTTTATACCAACTGATTTGGATGAAGGTACTAAAGTGGGAATCTTGCTAGAATGTCCAAAGATCAAATATTAGAGATAATATTGCAGAATACGTTGAAAGAGCTCAGTGTAATAGTACCAACTGAGAATCATAGAGGAATGAGGGCCAGACTTGAACTTTGAATTGCATTTAATGAGTTTCCAATGAAGTCTGGGTTTTGTAGGGTTTGAGTAGAGCATTGATAGGATTCCACATATGTGAAATGAATTACTACAAGCGTTCCATGTATTAATAGAATAGACAGCATGGGCCAGGGTGAAAACCGCAATGTCATTTTGATAGATAATTCAAACCTCCAGGTGAGTGAGCAAAATGGCTAGACCATGTATTAATAGTTAGTTATGGAAATTGCAACACTTAGCCAGATTCTGGTGATACAATAATGTGCAGATCAGGTTGAGGAATGCATCATTTGAGAGAAAAAGAGGTGCCTTTGATGACGTGAAAGCTTTGGGTATGAGCAACTGATAGAGCAATGGAACACCATTTGGTGATATGCTGAAGTCTGGGCAGGGGAGTATTAATATCTGGGGACAGGGGAGTCAACGTTTCTACTTCAAGTATGTGAATTTTGAAAACCTGTTATGTATCCACATGGAGATACTGATTAAGAAATTGGATATTCAGTTATGGAATTCAGACAAGAGATCCTGTTTGAAAATATAAAGTTGGTAGCTATGAATATAAATATAGAAATTAAACAAAGGTTTAAAAAAGTTTATTTGAATGAGAAGCCTGCCTGTCTTAATTATTATTAGCACTGTCTTAACTATTACAAATCTTTAGGCATCTGGTAAGTAAGGTCTCCTATTTTTTTGTTAGCATTCATATAGGCCTTTACATTTCTGTATAAATATTAGAATCATGTTGTCATTTTTTCTGGAAAGCCTGTTGAAATTTTTATTAGAACTGCATAGACTATATAAATTATATTGGGTAGATTTTATTCTTTCCAATCATTAACTTTATATATCATACAAATTTTTAAGATCTATATGCCCTTAAATATTATAATTGTGTGTATATTCATTTAGGTACATTCGTATAAGCTTCAATTTGGTTTCATGTATGTAACTATATACATAGATACACATTTTCAAAATTTAATCAGTTAAATGTAAAAACCCTGACTAGAAAATAACCAAACTATTGTAGAAGGCTATTAAACTCTATACTCCAAAGCAGAAATAGTACAGGCAGCTTTCATGTTAGTTTATCAAAACCCCAAAGAACTAACAATTTTTATCAATGTATCATATTTTTAACAATGAAGATTAGGGAATAAAATGTAAGTGAGTAATTAATAGTGATCACATAAATCCTAAGTGTGTGACTGAAAGCCCCAGCCTCCTCACCTCTGCAAGGCAGTGGCAATAAAAGTAGGTACAATAGTAATCACAGATAGTGAGTCTGTGAAAATTTAACAATTTATCACAACCAGAATGTAGAGTACTGTTTGCTGTATAATAGGTTTCATTTAAGCATTAACAAAAATTATTCATATATTTTGAATCTTGCATGGCATTACCATTGAGACATTTGATAAAAAGAGGTGAAAAGTATAAATTTAGGCAAATGTTACTTACAAATATCATTCAACATCATAAATAGAATACTGGAAAATTAAATCTATCAGTAGGTAAATAAAAATTATATTCTAAACAAATATTTGTAATTATAGACTTTCAAAACTATTTCAGTATTAAAATCAAAATGGTAATTTATTCATTAAAAATTACTGAGTGCAGACTATTTGTCATAGGTCCTATAATGACAAAAGTAAACAATCAAGACAAATTTCTGAGAGTCAGATTATTTCATTTTAATGAGGAAAACCATACAAGTGCAGATATAAAGATAAGCAAATAATAAAATGCAAAAACATGCTAATATATATACATTAAAAATGAGCAAGTCAATGGAGAGAATGCTTTGGCACTGCCGTATTAAATTGGTTGGTCAACAAGGGCCTTTCTTAGAAGTGATATTTGCACAGAGATTGGAATATTAATAGAATGAGGGAATGAGCCAATAGCAAGGTATGCAGAAAAGAAGCACCAGCAAAGGGAACAGCAGAACAAAGGCTTTGAGACCATGAAGAAAAGCACGTTAGACAGCACATTGGAAGCCCTGGGAGGAACTTAGCTATGCCACTGTGGGAGGACTGTAGTTAACAACAGTGTATTACATAGTTTCGAATAGCTAGGAGGGAATTGAATGTTCCCAACACAAAGAAATGATAAATGTTTAGGGTGATGGGTCTGCTAATTACCTTGATTTGATTACTATACATTGTATGCACTGAGACATCACTACGTACCGCATAAATACCTACGATTATTATGTGTCAATTAAAAAGTAGAAACAAAACAAAACAAAACACCCTGGGAGGGAGGGAATACAATACTGGTGAATTCAGCGATATATCCAGTGGCCAATCATGGAGGCCTAAAGGACTGGGATTTATTTAAAAGCTACCGGAAAAATTTGAATAGGAGGGATGCCACCTGGCTAATGTTTCAAGAGGGTCTCCGGATGTTTTAGGGAGTGATGCTAGAGGGAAAAGGTGAAAGTCAGGACAGGAGTTAGGGGGCCTTCACAGTGCCCACCTAACAGTTGACGGCCATCAGGCCCAGAGATCAGCGGGGAGCTGCGGAAAAGTGGGTGAATGTGGAATCTATTCTCAAGTCTCAGACAACGGGATTTGTTAGTGAATCGGATGTTAGATGTTAGTGCAATAGAGAAGTCAATGATGATTCTAAATTAGAAAAAAAAAATGCAATACCATACCAAATTAGAGTGATGGCAAAAAAAAAGTATAGTAACAACAGAAATTCTTTTAGGACATTAAAAAAAAAACCAACACAAAAAACTCTTTTTCAGTCCAGGAAAGAGAAAAAAACAGTCTGTATGTAGTATGATAACTTCATAGATATATTCAACTAAAACACTCATACTGTCTGTCAATATTATGATCAGGACATTGAATGCCAAGTAAACAGTATTTTACTCAACATTTTCCTGGAAGCAGTGGCCATACAATCATGGTAAACAGGACCAGAACCAAAAAGATATTAACTTTCAAAAAGTAAGCCAAAAATTAATGATATTTGCATATGATAAAATTAACCTGGAACAACATTAAATTCAACTGGAAAAATGATAAGAATGCTCATAAAATTTGGTGGGCACCCAAATAACATAGAATATTTAGTAGCCCTAAAGAGTTGGAAATTCTGTTCTTATCACAAATATGGTAAAATTGATATATCTCATAAATATAAATTCATCAATTTTGCAGTATGTATGTAAAGACAATTTTTCCCTGAACTTCACTTAAAAAGAGGTAAGAAAGTATATCGTGTTTCCTGGTAACAAGACGGACTATAACAAAGATTTTAACGCATCCCCATGTACTCTATGAAAATAGTGGAATTCGCTCCAAATGTCAAATTTTGTAGATTCCACTTAAGGTATTAACTGGAATATAAAGTGATCAACCTTGATCATGATCATGATCAACCTTGATGTACCCATGACATAGCTTCCAAAATTATCAACACAAGGCAAATATTGTTTGGTATACTTTTTTAAGTCTCTACCTACTGCATATTTTAAAGTAAATCCCATATATTACATTCTTTTATCTATAAATGCTTCAACATATATATGTACACACACACATCTTTAACAATATGGATCTTTTTAAACATAATTATTATACCACTGTCAAATCTAAAACAATTACTTATTATTACTTAATAACATAACATTTGATATTTAAATTTTGGTTGTTATATGCATATACTTAAAAATCAGAACCTAAAAGAAGCCTGTCTATTAATATAAGAAGCCTTTCAAGCCTTTTAAAATTCATGTTATATTTAGATCATGTTATATTATTTTAAGTGATATTATTAATACTTATCAATAATTTATAATAATTATTATTATATCCATAGTATACTATGATTTCAAGTTCAAACCAAAACTTTGATAACAATTATTATTATTGTTTTAAAGTATTTAATCATGGAAGGCAAAGTAATGGCTTTAACTCATTAAAGCATGCTATAATGCCTTCATATCTTTGTAAATATTTTATAATATTTATTTAATATAAAGTATTTAGTTAACTTGATATAATAAATTTACTTGGAAATTTATGATGTTTCCTAGCTTTTGCTATTAATAAAATTATTTTAAAAATTCTTTTTTTTTTCTTTTTCTTTTTACTTTTTTTCTTTTTTTTTATTGTTTGTTATTATAGGGGTACAGACGTTTAGGTTACGTATGTTGCCCTTGCCCCCCCTTCCCCCCAAGTCCCAGTTTCAAGTGTGTCCATCTCTCGGAGGGTGCGCATTGCACTCTTTGTATATGCATATATCCGTCCCCTCCTCCCCGTCGCCCCTCCCCCTTCCCCCTCCCTCCCTACCCGACATCCAATAGATGTTATTCTTATATGTACACTTACGTGTT
>RJWJ010031929.1:0-18862 GCA_004363605.1 Indri indri
GTGTCCAGGTGCCTTTTCTCACTGCCGCGTGTTGTGCCTTGCAGATACTGGGTTACTTTGACTATGCCTTCACAGCCATCTTTACTGTTGAGATCCTGTTGAAGGTAATGGCTTTCTCCTTGCTCCTCACATACTCCAGAGCAGCTGTAGCAGTAACAGTCGCACTTCTTTGTTTGCCTTCCAGATGCTAGGTTACGCAGACTATGTCTTCACTGGTACTTTTGCATTTGAGATCGTTTTGAAGGTAACAGGTTACCCAGCAGTGTGTTGAAGGGCTCCTCCTGCGTGTGAGACACAGGAAAGAAGCGTGAAGTGCTTTGGCTTTTTATTTATTTTTTTGTCTTCTGTGATCAAGCTAAATTTGTTTTTTTTTTAACCAAACAATTTTTTTTTCTGTGACCATTCCAACTTGTTCTTGCTGTTTTTTAACCTTTGAATGCATGTAGGAGCTACTTTGGCTTCATGATAGTGGTTGAGAATTATATTTTGCTCCTTTTTTTTTTTTAATATCCTCTGAAATTTATCAACTGATAACAGAGATGTCACTATGTGTGAACTTTCTTCCACCCTTCCTGGTATCAAAGTCAGAGGAAAAGCATTTATCCTTTGAAGGGAACGTCTATCTTCTTATTTCTCTGACTGTATTATGCTTTTGGTGGCCTAAAATAGTAACACGCTATTTTCTTGCAACAGGATTTGCAAGATGACTTGATTCTATTTGTGTTAAGGTATTTTCTATCTGTTTTAATGGATGGGCTTACATTTACACGTACAAAAGGAGCACCCTTTGGACAGGGCGACCTAAATGTACTGCCCATGCATGAGCTAACAGTTGCCATTGCTGCATGTGGTTTGTGTACTGACCATGAAGGCTGCTCCATGGGGGAGCCTGTTCCTCATGTGCTCAGAGGGCTGGAGACCACAGCAGAGAGCTGAGAACCCCCAAGACTGGCTGAGAACTGCAAGGCGTGGGTATTGTGGTTCTGGAAGAACATGGCCTCTGAGAGCCATCAGAGCAACCATCCCCTACTGGGGAGACGAGCCGGGAAGTGAAGACTTTTAGCCACAATTTTCTTTAAGCTGTTTTGGTGTGCATCTCAGGAAAAATGTGTTTTATGCAGAATACTGTGGAACTTGGGCTCTTTACAAAATCTTCTATAAAATGGAACCTCAATTAACATGACCAGGGAATGGAGTATTTAGTTTCCTTTGTTTTTGTTTTTGGTTTATGAAACAGCATAAAACCAACCAACGTATGTTTAAACATTTATTGAAAATCTTCTAAAACTTTGAGTTCATTTTCCTGCCTTTGAACCACTGAATTCGGTTGACAGCTCTCTCCTAAGTCAGAGCTGTGCAGTTGGATGGTGACCAGATGACGTCAAGGGCCTCCATGGTCACGGCTGTGGATGCACAATGCCCAGGGGCGGCCATGTCTGCCTCAGTTTCTTGTTTTTAGAATTTGCCTTCTCTTCTTCAAACTGAAAGGGGAAATGTTCTACTAAATGTCTGTTAGCCTGGTTAATTGAGGTTTTATTTTACTCTTCACATTTTTAAGTTGTTAAATGAATATAGCTACTCATTAGCTTTGGGGGAAATGACATACACGGTTATTTAAAAGGAAAGAAATGATGTTGCTCTTTTAATTTCTGTAGATTTGCCTCAGTGACTTAAATCTTCTAAGTTTTTCTTCATTTTGACGGTGTTTTAGAGAATGGAAAATAAGCTAGAACAAGAAGGATTTAGAAAGTGGAGAATCACCGAGAAGCATCTAATGTTGAAATGATGGTCGCTGGTAGCCTTGGGGAGATTTGGAAGGCTGTTAAGTTATTTAGTTAAACCTTATGAAACTAACATTTTTATAGGCCAAGAAGGGTTGAATATTGGCAGTTTCGTAAAGTTTTCATAAAGTAATAAGTTCCCAACTCTCCGTCTCTTCTGTAATAGTCAGCCTTCCCCCAGCCTTTTTTGTTTTTTATTAAATAGATGGTGAGCTCTGTATATTTTGCTGGTTTTACTCTGGGGAACTTCCTTATTAAACTCTTTTTCCATCGCCAGTAGGAATGTCACTGGTGCACCCCGGGTTCCGGTGGGGTGCGAGGAGAAAGCAGTGAGACCGCTTTGGTGGAGATGCCGCGTGTGGCCTCCTAGCCGCGCCTCGCACAGGCTAGAGGAGTCAGACTTGCAGGAGCGGTTTAAAATGGGTGTCTCATAAGGGACCATTAGGCACGATGAGGGGCCTGTGTGGAAACGTAATGCAGGTTTCTGCACAAACAGAGCCTGTGCACTCTGGACCCAGCCCCGCTGGGAAGGCTCCGTTGAAACTGTGTAGGCCATCCTGGGCCTCAGAGAGACCCGAACCCGCACTTCGCGGGGAAGCCAAGCTGTCTGGCCAGTGATCACATTCTGACACACGCAGCCGCGTGGCGTCTCTCCTGAGACAGGCTCTCTGCACATGCCAACGACGTATTCATATTTGAAATCTGTCATCACGGTCAAAAAGCCCAAATTGATCTAAAATGTATCTGAAATAAGCTCCCCCTTTTCCATTTTTGTTTGAACAAACTATGCGGTCGCTCAGCCTGTTGGTTTACATTTCTGGCTTCCTGATGTGCACTTATTAGTAAAGTTGTGTTGGCCTCAAGATTTTGTGAAGAGCCCAGGTTTCTTTTCCTCTGGAAAGAAAAAACAGTTAATCACCCCTGATTCTGCTTACAGATGACAACCTTTGGCGCTTTCCTCCACAAAGGGGCTTTCTGCAGGAACTACTTCAATTTGCTGGACATGCTGGTTGTTGGGGTGTCTCTGGTGTCATTTGGGATTCAGTAAGTATCCGGGGCGGTGTACCCAAGACTGCTTGGCAGCATGGTGTATGTAAGGAATTTTAACATGATTCATAAAAGCTGAGCATCAGTTTGATTAAGTAGTTGTCCAGGGTTGCTTAATTTGATGCTATACTAGAAAGTATTGAGACAATTCGTGTTTTCTTGTGTTTCTTTTTTTCTTTTCATGCCCACGGTTAGGTTAGGCTTATTATTCTCTGTGAAATTAGCTTTCAGCTGAGGTGAAAGAAATCTTGACTAAGAAAGAGGGAAGCCAGGTCCTGGTCCCAGCTCCTACCGGGTCATTTCCAGGGCCTGGAGGGCACCCTCCCTCGGGATCCCAGGTCGCCTTCTGTGCAGGAGGGGCAAGGACCTGGTGGCTGCTCAGGGCCCTTTCAGCACGGATATTGAGGACTTCTCTTGATTTCTAGGATGCAATAGCTGCTATGACCTTTTATTTTAGCCTCTGAGACTTTTCAGCTAGGAGGAACCCAGGCTGAAAGCCAGGGCCCTAGGTCCTTTCCTGGCATTTCTGGTGAGGAGCAGTCATTGCTGGACACTGCCTGCCTGCCCAGGGGTCTTAGCCAGAGGCTCCAGGGGAGCATCAGGGGTGGCTTTGCCTTCCTGCTGACCTGTGAACACCTCTGTTCCAGTGCCCCCATATGAGCACGCACGTGCGCACACACCCACACTCTCTCTAAAGGGAAGTAGAAAGGACCCCTGCCTGACACAGCCCTCTGTGTCGTGCTCCTCACCTCCCACCACTGCACTGGGGAGGGAGGCCTGTAGTCATAGGTTGGAGACACATTTGTACTAGTATCTTTCCAGCCCCTGTAGACTCCCAGGCTGTGCCTGTCCCGTCTGGCTGTAGCCCTTGCCCGCTTCCGCCTGAGCACATGCTCTGGCCATACCAGCCATCTGGGCTGCTGTGGATGTGCTGCCTTCTCTTACACAGGGCCTTTGCACGTGCTGCTCTCGGCCTGGAACCCCTCCCCTTTGTCTAGCTAACTACTGCTGCTCCTTTGGGGCTCACCTGGCTATCACTGCCCCACCCCCCGAGGCCTTCCCAGACTTGTGTTCTCCTAGCCCAGCACATTGCATTTGCCCAGCTGTCATATGTACCACACTGGGGTGCGATGGCCCAGCTCTGTCACCAGACTGGGAGCTTCCTAAAGGCCAGAGAAGCTCCAGCACCAAAGCACTACAGCAGGTCTCCAAACTTAGAGAACCCGAAGCCTAAAATCCAAGTACTATGAATACACAGTGTTTACAGGGAGTGGAAAGAACAAAGCAGATTCGTAAGTCACGTCTCTGCCAAGGTTAGCTGTGTGCCCGTCAGGGCCTCCGAGTATCTGCGGCTCGGGAGGTGCTGCGTAGTGTGGGCTGGAAGAAGACTCTGTGTGAGTCGCAGAGAGAGAGCAGCCCCATGTGGGTGCTGTGCAAATTGTAGAGTATATTAAAGGTCAAGTGAAGTAATCTCTAAGTGTTCCATCCACCATAGCATATTCTGCACGTCTCTGTCTGCTCTTTCCCTAGATCCAGTGCCATCTCCGTGGTGAAGATTCTGAGGGTCTTAAGGGTTCTGAGGCCCCTCAGGGCAATCAACAGAGCAAAAGGACTTAAGGTTTTGATCCCTTCCCTCTAGACTGGGCTGGCTGGGGTTGGGGTTGGCTGTAATTACTGACTCTTCTGGGCCACAGCTGAGCTGAGGATTTTAAAGTGGGTTATGCATTTGAAAAGGCTTTCTAACCAATTAAGCCACCTGTGCCAAGTGCTAATAGGATTTTAAAAATCCTTTATTTTTGTTAATTTATTTTTCTTTATGATTGCTCATTTATTGCTTTTTTATTCATAGTACTTCTTTGTGTTTATTTTAGTCTTGAAATCTCTTCTCGTGCAGATTAGACAAAAGGCTAGGGTTCATATTTTCCTAAGTCCTTTTTGGGGTCAGGGGCCTTTTGGGCCTGTGTGCCAGGCAGTGCTGTGCCGACAGCATTTCTTGTGACTGAGGTGACTGCTTTGGAGGAAACCAAGGAGGGCCCACTTGCAAAGTGCTCTTTGCAGGTCCCTCCCTGCAGAGAACAGGCTAGAAAGCAAAGCACAGGGGACCACAAAGGTGGAAAATGATATACGAATGCACATAAATGTAGACTCTCTTGGTCGGTAATAGCTCACCTCGTAGCTAGGATAACGAAGGACAATAACTCCCCTCTGCCCTCTCCCCAGCACGTGGTCCAGTGCGTCTTTGTGGCCATCCGGACCATCGGCAACATCATGATCGTCACCACCCTGCTCCAGTTCATGTTTGCCTGCATTGGGGTCCAGCTGTTCAAGGTAGAGGGCACTGCCTTCAAGCACAGAGCCCAGGTTGATTTCTCTAAGGAGAAGCCTGCACCTGACTTCCTGTCTGTTTTATACCCAGGGGAAGTTCTATCGCTGCACAGATGAAGCCAAAAGTAACCCTGAAGAGTGCAGGTGAGTGTCCTGACAGCAGAGTGGGGAATTTGGAAGAACAAATAGAAAACTTGAAGAATTCACTTGTGCTAGCATTTCGGGAGTTTTCGTCGTGGAATGAAAGAGGCCTGTGTGCTCAGCTTATGGCTGGATAGATGGTGGTTTGTTTGTTTTGTTTTGTTTTTTAAATGGAAGTGAAATTCTCATAACATAAAAACCAACAATTTTAAGGCTACAATTCAGTGGCGTTTAGTATAATCACATTGTTGTACAGCCAATACCTCTATCTAGTTCCAAAACTTTCGTATCATCCCAAAGGAATGGATAGATGGCATCTTTTGATGTTTGGTGTAGAATCTATAAACGAGGTAGGGACAACCCTGAAATAACAATCACGAAATGCCCAGATAGCTTCCCCTACAGCCATATGGACGATTTCCCCTAAACCAGAACTCGAAAACTCAACTTCCTAGTGTTCAGGCACTGGCTACCCTGTGCTGACAGATTTTCCAGCCTGCCTTTCTCCTTGTGCCTGTCACTGACGCTTTGGGCATGTATTTCCATTCACGAGAACTGGCAGGGAAGAGACAAGGTGGGAAATATTTGTGCCTCCTATTCCAGAGTGTGCAGTGACTATATAGGCAGGCATGGAAACCCCTGGCTAAAGTTTGAGACTCTGCAAAAGTCTGCGTCTCCTCACCCATTAGAGATTAGCTGACCGGGCTCTGGCTTGCCTTGGTTTGGGGTTTCTTTGAAGCAGGTGGTGTAGTCAGCACCAATTGCAATTTGACTGTGGGCGTGCACCTCCAGAGGCACCTTCCGACGGGCTGTGGGGTGCGTGGCACCCCCTGGAGGTGAGCAGTGCAGCATCATTTCCCTGGCAGCCTGGAGATGCTGTCCCTTCCTTCTCAAAGCCTCTGCTTCCTCATCTGCAAAATAAAGATGTTGGACTCATGGGTCCCTTCCAGAAATGGAATTCTGTGAGAAATACTGTGTGACAGAAATTATGGAATTCTTTTGGAACGAAAATTGGGAATATCGTTAGTAAGAAAAAGAGATTTGATTAAAACTAAAATGCAGTTAAGAACGTACCTGGGCTCGTTTCCCAGAGCTTACGGAATGTTCTATGGCCAGAGCTTTGATTCCTCAGCACGTGCTTCGAGCGCATCATACGTGAGAAGCGTTTACTGTTCCGTGGTTTCCATTGGTTAACAGACCGATGGTGTCAGCCCGGCCGCTCTGAGAATACACATGATGCTAATAGTTGTTCAGCGTTACTTGAACCACAAAGCGGATTACATGTAGGGCGAGGAGAGACACTGCCTGTGTCGTGCTCAGCTGTGCGGCCCGGCTGGTGGCTGAGCATGACGTGCCTGGAGGTGGGATTGGGACCGCGTGACCGACCTACTGCTGCTTCCACCTGCCACGTGTGAAGCCAGACGACCCACGCTTCTTCTCCTCTCCAGGGGGCTTTTCATCCTCTACAAGGATGGGGACGTTGACAGCCCTGTGGTCCGTGAGCGGATCTGGCAGAACAGTGACTTCAACTTTGACAACGTCCTCTCTGCCATGATGGCGCTCTTCACCGTCTCCACATTTGAGGGCTGGCCTGCGTGAGTACCAAGGACATGCAGTCTCCCAGGGGCGTCTGCGTGCTCCCTGGGGGCCCTGGGCTCGGCCCTCTCTCCTGGAGTCAGTCCCACTTCTGTCCTCCACCGTCGTAGGCTTGTCCTGCAGCTTTTTCACTTTGGGCCGCCCATCAGTCACTTCTTGACTCACAGGGCTCCCCTGTGCGTTTAGGCGAGTGGCTTGCGAAGCAGGGACGGCAGGTCCTGGGCAGCACCTCTGGGTGGGAGCAGGGAGGCCCAAGAGGCGCTGGTCACGTGGGCTCCCGTTGGTAGCCGTGGCAGGAAAGCTGCCATAGGCTGCTCCTTGACAGGGTCTCAGTAGTGTCCCAAACCATGTGTCCATTCCTCCCTCACCCTGAGCATACTAATGCGTGGCAGGCACAGGCGGTGCCCTTGTGCCATCTCTTTCACTGCTGTGCTCACTCACAGACCGTGCTTTCCACGCCAGCTCCTTGCAGCATGCTGTGTTCCGCACTGTAGGGGAGACAGAGTTGTCTAGTCGTGGTTCCTCCCTTCAAAGCCCAAATCCAGTCAGAGTGTCAGGGGGTCGAGCCAGGCGGGAGGCCTGGTGTGTCCTAGATGTGCAGAGCAGGGTTCTGAAGGATGCTGGGATTTTAGCGGTGAAGTAAGAACAGAAAGGAGAAGGTAGAGTACAAAGGGCCGATCTCCCGTGCCTTCGTGTTGCTCTCTGCTTTCTGGTGTCCCAGCAGCAGCTCCTGCATCACTGTACCTACTGAGATCCCTGACTGTCCCTCTCTCACCCCCAGAGGAGCTGCAGAAGGTGGGCAGGCTGGGCCCCAAAGGCTGGCAGAGCTCTCGGGTACACATGACAGTGAGATAGTCTCAGGAGCTCCTGCGGGGTGTGGGGATGGTGGGGTGGGGCTTGCTCCTTAGGGACTCGGTCCTGGGAGAAGAGAGGCATGGAGGAAAGCCCTTCCCTCTGTGGAGACGCTGGCTGTGCTGTCAGGTTCTGAATACTGTACTTTAGCAAAGCACGGTGGCAGCTGGTGGGAAATGAACAAATGTGGGACTTGAGGCTTGGAGGAACTGGGCTCAGCTCCCAGCTCTGCCCCCGAGGAGTGTGACCTTGGGCGCTTTGCTGCCTCTCTGAGTGTCCATGCAATGGGTGTGACAGTAAGGTCTGCCTTTCCAGGTGGAGGGGAGGGTTCCGGGAGTGGATGTGAGTGTCTAGCACCATGCGCCATGGGCTGGGTGCCCTGTAAGTGCTGATTCTGCATCAAAATAGGGGTCAGTTGAATGTGGGGGTGTTACAGTAATTTCCTTCTTCCTATGAAGAGTTCTACTTGGCATATTTTAATTGTAGTGCGTATTTCAGTTTGTGGAACCTCCCTCAGGTCTTTGGAAATACTCTGGTTGGTTGCTTATTGTCTCTGCCAGTGCGTACACAGTTTTCAGTTCCTCTGGGGCCTCACACGTGATGTTCTCCCTCTCTGTGCATAGAAAGGAGTGCTGTTGAGGATCGGTGACATCTTTTGATTTTCTGTCCTCAAAACCATCCGTCAGTGATTGTATCCCAGGCGCTCCCTCCGCTAGGTACTGGCTGCTGTCTGGGCCTGAGGCTCTGCGGTGGGTGCCAGTGCTCACGGGAAGAGTTCGGAAGAAGGAGACCCCTGGGAGGGCAGTGGGCTGGACTGCTTGGCAGGCCCTCACGTGGTTTTTCTGCTCTCCAGGTTGCTGTATAAAGCTATCGACTCGAATGGAGAGAACGTCGGCCCAGTCTACAACCACCGCGTGGAGATCTCCATCTTCTTCATCATCTACATCATCATCGTAGCTTTCTTCATGATGAACATCTTTGTGGGCTTTGTCATCGTTACATTTCAGGAGCAGGGGGAAAAAGAGTATAAGAACTGTGAGCTGGACAAGAATCAGGTTAAAGTCACACACTGTTTGGGCTTCTGTCCCTTGAGCCAGAGTGGAGTGCCTTCTCTTTTGACTGCTTGCCCCCACGCCTGGAGAGGGGCGCCCACCTGCCATCTGTCCCTGAGGCTGGGCCCTGCTCAGAGTGTGCTCTCGGCCAGTTTGAGAGTTAGGTTGCCGGATACAGACTAGGTGTTGTAATGATGGAATCCAGCCCCAAACCTGTTGGTGTGAAGTCAAAGGATGCCTAGGCCACTTTCTGTGGTCCTGACCCAATAGTGATGGCTCAGGCTCTCACAGGGATGCTGTGGCCAGAGGTTAGAAGACATTTACAGTCCCTACTGAGAGAGAGTCTTTAGTATCCACTCAGGGCCCAGTTTCTTAACCTTGGTGCTATTGACATTTTGGCCTGGATAATGCTTTGTTGTGTTTCCTGTGCTTTGCAGGATGTTTAGCAGCATCCCTGGCCTCTGCCCACCAGTTGCCAATAGCACCCTCATACCCCAGCAGGGATGACCAAAACCCCTGTAGACACTGCCAGATGTCCCCTGAACGGGGGGTAAAGATGCCCCTGGTCAAGAACTGCTGATTTAGGGGGAAGTACCCTGCTCCACCACAGGGAAGTTGGTAACTTCAAATCTGGGGCTAGGATCATACCAGCATCATCCTTTATCTGGCACCTTGTTTTAGCCAATCTGGCAGAAGGAGGGAGGGGCCTTTGGCTCTGGTTACGACGTGACATGAGGGAGCCGGGAGCCCTGAGCTCTCCCAGCATCTTCTCTGTGACCTTAGCACATCCTGCTGCTCTCTGGGGCTTGTTGCCTTCTCTCTAAACTGAGACCATTAAGGAGTTGCTCATTAGAGGTTCCTTTCCACCCTAAAAGAGTCTGTGAGATCGAGATTCTGTTCTGGGAGTTTCCCCCAGGCCCTCTATCAGTAGCATCTCTGTTTTGATGACTATGTAGAAAGCAAGAATGATCTGGCAGCGTGGGCTTCCTGGGGGGAAGTGGCCATGGCATGCTGGGGCAATCTGTCCCACAGCTGGCTGTTACCACTGGGGGAAACGTGAGGACGTGCTGGCTTGATTTGGAGGAAGATTTTCCTTTGCATTGTCAGGGTGTTCCTGCAGGGACAGTCCAAGGGCAGCCTGGCCCAGTGCTTTGCTCACCCAAGGTAGACAAGTGTCAGGCCCAGGCCAGCCAGGCAGTCAGCACTGGAAGTGTTTCAGCACCGAAGGTCTGGAACAGGCTCGAATCAGGGACCCCTGGAGACAGTGCAGCACTGAGTCCCAGCCAGAGGGACCCCGTCTGAAGTCTGCATCCAGAGTCAAAGCAGAAGTGTGGGGCAGATCTAGGGCCATGATGCTGAACTGAGGGCTCTCGGGGCTGGAGGCTCCCTCTGGGCTTGCTGCAGCCTCTGTCCCCACAGTGCGTGGCCAGGCCCCAACCTGAGTGCAGTCCAGCTGCTTTGCTGACCACATCCCAGAGAGCCTGAGATGAACATGACAAGCTCCCAAGCCCCAAAAGCTCCCAGGCGGACACGCAGATAGTTTACTGTAAGACATTTATGCTCAACATGTTCTGGCTCCTGAGACATGTCTTGGGTGGGTCCACGCTGGAGCAGCCAGCGGGCTGCCAGTCTCAGCAGTGAGCCCAGCCCCTGATTCTTGAGGATTTCTGTGTCTGTCATTACTTGGCTTCCTCTCCTGGAGGAAGTACAGGCAGGAGCACTGTAAACATGATCCACTGACAGGTCGAAGGCCTGGGCCAAGTCTTCACTCTTGTGCTTCTCTGTGCGCTACAGGACCCCAGGAAAAACAGCTAACAGCTCTGAACTCAGGTTTTTTTAATAAGCAAAATGGAAGCCAAATTGGTGCCCTGCTTACCCTTGGGGCTGCTATGAGGCAGAGAAGGCATGGAGGAAGGCCCTTGGGTGACCCTGAGAGGTGCCAGTGGCAGGGAGGGGGCTTGCTCCTAGTCACTCCCACCACTGGCTGTGGTCCCCACCCAGGAGGTGCTGAGTGCGCTCGTTCAGAGCAGATGACCGTGATGCTTCCTTCCCTAGAAATGCTCAGAACCCCGTTTTTGCCCTTTTCTGCCGTTGCAGCGTCAGTGTGTTGAATACGCCTTGAAAGCACGTCCCTTGCGGAGATACATCCCCAAAAACCCCTACCAGTACAAGTTCTGGTACGTGGTGAACTCTTCGCCTTTCGAATACATGATGTTTGTCCTCATCATGCTCAACACACTCTGCTTGGCCATGCAGGTAAAAATGGAGACAGCTGTGGGGATCAAGTCTGGGCATTCTGCACAGCCCCATACCCCAAATCCTGAGGGTGGAATGCTGCCCCCTCACAAGAGGATGGGTTTCATTTTCTGATGAGTCTGGGCTCTAGTTTAGCCAGAGTCCCATTCTGGCAAACAGTTGTCACTATAGGAGTTTAAGATCACTCTTCTGTTTAAGAGACTGTCTGCACAGCATGACGGTAGGTAACATTTCCTTGGAGCCTGAGTGTGGAGCATGGCATTCAACTTGATAAACGTTTACGATGGGTGTCCTGTGGCCAGGTGGCAGGTGAGGACTAAAGCTCTGGAGGTGGACAGCCATTTCAATCCTGACTTTACTCCTTACCAGCTGGATAACCTTGGGAAAGCTAAATTCCCTGAAGCCTTGCTTTCTTTACTGGTAAGATGGGGAAATCTGTCATGCCTACCTGAGAAATAGGGTTTATGCTGGGTAATTCTTGTCAGGCACTTTGAGCTCAGCCTGTCCCGGAATAACACCCAATGTTGGAAAACAAAACATAAGTCACATTTGTGTCCTCTAGCAGCTCTCAGTATGGAAGTGGGGAATTTTCCAGTTCATGACATATTGCGTTTGACCTGAATGATAGCTACTTCCTGCTTACATTTGGGGCAAAGAATGCGATTCATTTTAATTGGCCAATCCTGATTACAGCATGGTATTAACAGTGAGCGTTTTCAGAAGTTACATTGCCTGGTAGATATTACATGAGGACAGGAAGCAAAGACCAGGGTCTAGATCCAGTTTCTGCACTGACTTTAGGAACTTGAGCAAATCAAACCAACTCTCAGTGCTGTCTGGAATGTGAATCTAAAGATAGGGATAAATTTTCTGGCATTTTTCTTAATTTAAGCATTCTTTATGAATGAAAAGGACCTTATGCTGATGGAAGGAAAAGTATAAAGTCAAGGTAACACCCCCTTTTATTAAGCATACACCTACATGGCATAAAATTTATCCCTAACCAAGTTCTACCTTTGTTCATAGACATTTTGGTGGTTTCTGCATTGTGCCCTGGTCAAGGCCCTGAATATAGGCCCTGCCAAAAGAAAGGGTGAATGCCCTTTTTCCCGAGCAGAGGAAATGGATATGTTTATCCCCTTCATCATTCAATCATCCTCATCTTGTCACGGACCCCGTGCGCTTTGTGGGAGTTCGCCCTGTGACCTTGCAGTGCTGGTCGAGGTGGAGTCGTTGGGAGAGGACGCTGGGCTTGCGGGGGGCGCCCACAGGGGCACACAGGGCTGGGAGCCTCCGCTTGCGAGTTGTGTCATCGCGGCTGAGTCTCTGAGAACCACACCTCTGTCTCTATCTGCAGCACTACGAGCAGTCCAAGATGTTCAACGATGCCATGGACATTCTGAACATGGTCTTCACTGGAGTGTTCACCGTTGAGATGGTTTTGAAAGTCATTGCATTTAAGCCTAAGGTGAGTTGCCGAACCCTCTTTTCAAAGGCTGTTGCCGAATCAGCCCAGAGAAGCACCCGCTTCCTGTTAGTCTTGTGTTACTGAATTACGCTAAGTGGTCTGGCTGCTAACTTGGTTACCACCTAAGAACATTAAAATCTGATTAGAGGATCTATACATGTGGGAAGGTGAATCTGCAAAAACAAAACTCATGAAAACAATTCTGAGAAAAAGAACGGAGGAGAGAATTTGGAACTTGCAGACTGAGATTGTTCTGAAACCAGATTTTCTATTTCTAGAATAGCATGGATCATGCTGTCTCAGGGAAACCTGCCTCGTTACTTGAGCATTGGAGAAAATGTTTGACCATGACCCCATCAGAAAGAATTTGACCCTGATTATACTTTCAGACTTTGGTTTTATTTGTTCTGGGTCCGCAGCATCCTTTTTACCTTTTATGGAAAATGCTAAAACCAGCCACAGACTTCTCACAGCCATGCCGTCTTTTGTTTGTTTAATTTAGAAAAATTTCACTTGACTTTAAGACAAAACGCGACATGAAACGTGTTGAACTGTGCTGGCGACTCAGTGTTGTGCCCCCGTTGGGAGGGAGCGGATCTGGTTCCACGGCTGTCCGTGGCTGCAGTGGAAGAGGCAGCGTTGTCAGCGTTGGAGCGCACAGCTCTGAAACCGGGCTGGGCTCAGATTCCTGCTCTGCCACTTGCCAGCTTAAGTCACTCAGCTGCTCTGTGCCCAGTGTCCTCATCCATAAAATGAGGACGCTCATAGTCCTGTTTCATGGGATGGCTGTGCGGAGTAAAGAATTACTGTATATGCAATGCTTGAAATCATGCCTGGTGTGCAGTGCCATGCTGCAGACAGGTGTCAACCACTGCCCCTGTCACTGCCGCCACCATCACCATCAAGCTATTGGTACAATGTTCCCTTGTTCTAAAACTGTAGACAGAGGAGCCCATACCGGGCTGAACTGTGGGGCGTTTGGCCCTCAGTTTCTTTCCTAGCACAGCCCGTGACTCTCAGAGTTAGAGAATGCCGGAGTCTGGTGACCCAGTTACCTATGATCTGGGCGTAAGGTACCCGACAACACTGATTCAAGTGAGACCTGGATTATGAAATGGATGGTTTCACATACTCTGTAGTTATAGGAAATTCTAATTCCAAACGTTCCTTTCTTTAATCTGAATTAATCTCTGCAATCTTTATCAGATCTTTGTGGACCAAAAAGAAAGGACATTTGTAAGTGACCAATTGGGGTGATTGCAGTGGGGTCAAATTTGGCACCTGATGCATGGCCAGATGTTACCTACTGTGACTTGTCCATATCTACATACATAAACATTTCCTCCTCTTCCAAACTCATCTTAATTTCCTTTGAGATTTTGGTTTGCTTCCCTCTCACTTTTACTTCTTTGAACAATATTTGTCTGGACTGATGGAAAAGGTTGCAAAGTAAGAACATCAAAAGTGCTTGAGAAATGCAACATGGGACACATCTGTGGGACATTTCCCAGATGGCTGTGCCATGTCTTCCCTTGCCTGGTGATGAAGCTCTGAAGTTTGAAAGCTTGTTCCAGGCTGAGGAGAAAGCACACTCCCCCATGGTGTGTGTGTGTGTGTGTGTGTGTGTGTGTGTGTGTGTGTGTGTGTGTGTGTGCGCGCGCGCGCGCGCGCGCTCGCACTATCTAGCAGACCTTAGTGTGTTGACAGCCTTGGCGCACTGCTTTGCCCAGTAAATATCCAAACCCGGGGGAGGGGCAGTGGTGTGTGAACAGACGGGTGATACCAAAGGGAAATGAGTAGCTAATTTATAATCAGTACTGATAGATCAGAGTTTTTAAATGGGTGATTTCCGCTAGAAATTGTGCTGCTTTTTAGTTTTACTCAGCAAGACAGCTTCATAGCACAAGACAACCTCAGATTACAACAGAGAGAACTTTGAAAACAAAAGCGGTAACAGCTTCCCTGCACTTGAAGAGCACTGCTGCTGCGTCCACCAGAGCCAGGGAGGGAGATTTTGTGTCATCTTGTGCCTGGATGAGTGCGAGAATCAGTTCACCCAGAGGCAACACTCTCCCTAAAGTTCTTCCTGCCCTTTTTCTCTCTCACTGTTCTCTTTGGTGTTAACAAGCCCAGCCCAGGCAAGTGGTCTTCCACAAAGAAGCCAGTGGGCGCTGCCTTCCTGGTCAGTGGGGCAGTCGGTCAGAGCTGCAGGAGGATGGATATTCTGAGGAGATGGCCACAGGGGACATCAGCCTCATCTCAGGAGAGTGTCTCTTGTGAGGAGCTTGGTGGCACAGTCCCTTGGGGCAGCCTTCTCCATGATGCGGGCTCCCCTTCCAGGGGCACTGTTAGCATCTTTATCAGGAGAGACGGGGTTGCAGTTGTTCTGTAAAACAAATACAGAAAGTGCAATTACACAAAATCCTTACTGGTAGGAGGCAAGGGTTAACAAAAGTCGAGAAACCTGACCCTGAGAATTTATTTTATATAAGGGGAGGGTACCGAGAGGGACCACAGTCAGAGAGAAATGAGCCCAGGCCACGTGAGGTGAGGCTGCCCAGCATCTACAAGCAGGAAGGGGCGAGGTGGGAAACCCAGACCTGGGAGCCTCCCTGGTGGGGCAGCAGTCTCCCTGCAGGGGAAGGGTTGTTCCTGAGCCCTGGTCAGGCAGGAGAGGAAGGTGATCAGAAGCCACAGAGCAAAAGAATGAGGGGAAGGTGAGCAGGTGGTTCAGTTTATTATGTTGGTTCCCCTAGGGAAGATCCACCAGCTGGCCTGACTGGGTGCAGGGCTTTCAAAAGTAGGCCATGATTTAGTGAGACACAAGCCTCACTCCCCCGGCCCTTCCTTCAGTGCCCCCAGGGGAAGCTGCTGGAATTCTCCAACAAATTCTCTTGCTCCAAGGAGAGAGAGTCACAAGGAAGGGCCTTTTCCAAAGCACTGTCCCCAGCAGGTGTCTGGAGCATTTCTGTGGGGTCAGAAGGGCCTGTTCTGTCTGGGGCTCCTTCCCTGTGCTTCTTGGTCACCCCTGGGTGTTTTGTCCAGGATGCGTTCTAGGCCAGGCCACCTGCTGTGCTTGTGGGCTCCTCTCCAGCAAGCCACACTCTGTTCCCAAGTCTCAGTCCTTGAAGAATTTCGATCTGAATTCTACCCTGAAAATGTCAAATTTACATTGCTCGCCACCTGAGCTTGGAAAAAGTAAAGAGCAGGTGGGTTTGGGGAAAGAAGACAGTATCTCAGGGCCATCACTGTGCTTCTACGCGGAGCCGAGCGAGGCGCACCGGGCACTCCCTGCTCCAGGCTCCCTGGCCAGAGTAGGGCCTCTTAATAAAGTCCCAGCAATCTCCCTAGTGTTCATTCTCCACCTCCTGGAAGGAAAATTCCATACTGTCTTTTCAGTTCTTCAGTGGTCACATCTATTCTAGGAGATTTATTTTTAATGTCAAATGAAGCTTGAAATGTTTCTGTCCTTAGACTTTTATGTTGGGCTTCCTACTGGGCCGATCCTCTCCCCTGTCCCTTCAGTGCTAAGGTTTCCCAGCACTGTCTCCTGGTCCTCCTCTCTCCTGGTAAGATGCTACACGCTAGGGCTTCGGTGGCACCTCTGGGGCTGCCAAACCTGCACTGCCCTCCTCTCCCCCAAGCCACGCTGCCTGCCCTCTAAATGCTCTCCCTGCCTCTGCCCTTCTGCTCACCTGCCACACACCCCCTCTGGAAGCCCAGAGCTGACCAGGCCACTCTGCCAGTGAAATTCTGGCACCAGCCACCTGTTGCTTGAGAAAAAATATATAGTTTTCTTAGTCTGATATTCAAAGTCCCCCATGAAACACCGGTCCATGTGTATTTCTGCCTCCTTCCTGCCGCTCCCTCTCTGCCATTTCTTCTTCCCCACCCCCTCCCCGAGTGTTAACATGCCAGACCTCACTGTGCTCACATGCCTCTGTCCGAAAGCCCTGTCTGAAATGTGACCTCCTGCACGACACCGTCCTCACCAGCCCAGCCAGAGTCAGGCCTCCCTTGGCACGTGCGTCTGTTAGATGCTCACCCCGCAGTGACATTGCCGGCGTCACTCCACGCCTGCCTCGCCACCCGCGCACGAGCAGCTGCTTGAGGTGACAGGCTGAGTCTTCGGTCTTTGGGTCCGCAGTGCTTCACATGATGCCTGCCACGTGGTCCTCATGCAGTAAAGATGAAGGAAGGAAGGAGCGGACGAGCCTGTAGGTGCAGCCTCTGGGCGAGAGATGGCACTTTTCTGTCGCAGGGAATTTGGGTGGAGCAGAGCCCCAGAGTAGGATGTGTTTCCTTTACGCCTCCACTTCAGCTCTGGAAAGGCTGTACTAGGTAGAAAGCTGTCAGTTTTAGTTTCTACCAAAAGTTGGCACAGTGTGTCATCCCTCGGGTCAAATACTGCCCAAACCATCCCTGCCAGAAACCAGTAAGTGCTCTGGCCGCCACGGTCAACAACATAAGGCAGGTGATTCATGTCGGTTTCTTCAGCTCTGCAGATGAGAGGGGATGAAGGCAGCACGAAGAACCTGGACTTGGGCTGCTTCTTTTGTTTCCTGTTTGCACCCATTCCACAGATGTTGCCCTCTCGCCATGACACACTGTGCTATATCTTGGCTAGACTGCCAGGAACAGGAAGGGCACAGGCTCTGTCCCCTGGGAGCCCACTGTCGGGCAGGGGACAGACATCAGCAGACAGTGAGAAAATAGCGTTCTTAGAAATAATGGAGCTCCCTGGCCCCAAGGCCCACATTAGTCTGGTTTATGATTTTATGTTTCCAGAGTCAGAAATGTTTCTAAGTAATAGATGTTACTGCATGTAGTTGACTTGCTTGGTCTTTCAGACAGGTGGACCAGATCAAAAAAAATAAATAGGTTTGACTGCTGGTTCTACATGGGAGGCCCTGGCCTCAGAGTTCAGTTGCAGGAGAACATGTGGTCACGGACCGAGAGCAGAGAGCACGGAGGTGGCCCGTGTCTTACCTCTGCTTACCAGACACCGTGGTGCCTGTGGTGGGGAAAGGGTGGGGGAACTGAGTCATGCCGCTCGACAGCGAGTTAATGAATAGGAGGCTACTAAACAGGGAAGCGGTATGTGGGAAGGAAGGGAGGGCTGGCATTTTCTGCCTCCCTGGAGTCTTGTCAGAGCCACCTGGTCAGAGCCTGTGATTCCAGCCACCTGCACCAACTCAAGCCTCCCTTTGCGTAGAGTAGGGGTGTCAACTTTCAGTCCATGAACTGTTAGGATTTTGGCACAATTTTGTGAGTGTAAGGAGTTTTCTAGAGAGAAAACTGATGAGATTGTCAAACAGTTCCAGGACCCAAAAGAGGTGCTGAGCCCCTGTCCTATTGACTTAGAGGGGTCTTACCCACCGCAGCGCACCGGAATTGAGAGTAGCTTGTCGGCTCTCGGGAATTACCCAAAGGCAGAAAAGCTGATCGTTTTGCGGAGCAAGAGGAGCTATTCAGGCATAAACTCCCAGAGTAGGTGAGAGGAGCCGGCACCCAGTGCCCATGTGGTGGCTTTGGCCTCTGAGGACCAGTGTAAAGGAGCAGGAGAGAAAGAGCCCGTGGAACCAAGGGGCAGGGCTGGGACAGGGCCACCGAGGAGGAAAGGCAGGGCGTGACCTTCCCTGCTCCGTGAGAACTCCGGAGCTCTGGCTGTTGCTCACCACCAAGCTCGAGGCACAAATCACCCCCGAGAGGAGAGGGCAGGGATCACCGTGCTCTCTCTAGCTTTTGAGTTGCTGCTAAGTCCATGAAGAAAAGGGCGGGCTCTGCTGCTCCCGGTGTAGCCTGTGGCCCGGCTGCTAGAGAACTGCTTGTTACCCGCTGGCGACGATGTAAAGAATTTAGAAAAGGACCCAGCATGCGTACAACCCTGGTACCTCAGCCACAGCACGACACACGCTGGTTCAGCCAGCTTTTTTGTTAGGACACTTCCTTGGTGAAAGAGCCACTGTGTTCCTTCACGTCCTGGGCCTGCTCTTTAGCGTGTCTCTCAGGTTGGGCATCACTGGTCTAGACCTCAGAGGCTGCCCACCTGTCCTCCGTGCTGCCAGCCAGGAATCATGCATGCAGGAGAAGAAATGCTAGGAGGTATAAGCCGTGGTATTTTTTAAGTAAACTTTCCCATTAGACTTTTATGCACAGATCTCCCAGTTGGGTGCAGGCTAACTCCTTTCGTCGGCTGTTAGACTGCTGAGAGAAGAGGGTCTGGGAGTGAGGCAGTCAGTGGGGGTGAGATGTGAGAGGGGCACTGTGCTTGCCAGGTCGGGGGAGAGGTTAAGGATCGGGGGAGAGGGTAAGTATCGGTCAGAGAGCTGGGTGCAGTGGCG
>RJWJ010031930.1:0-18877 GCA_004363605.1 Indri indri
AAGAGAAGGAAAACAAAAGTGTGAGTGTGAGAAAGGAAAATAGTCAGTGAATGAACTTGGCCATCATGAGGTCTTAGGCACCTTTGGAAATATCGATCCCAATAAAGTACTAGGGAAAATAGCTAGACCATAAGGGAGTAAGGAAAAGTAGATGGTAAATAAAAGAAAAAACATAGTATAGGGCAAATTTGAAATGGTTAGCCAAAAAACAAAAAGGAGGACAGAACTTAAACAGAAAATCAGAACAGAAAAGGATGTTTAAAGAAAATTGAGATTGGTTCACAGAAGAGAAGACTAATAAAGGGAATAATTTAAAAGACTAAAAGAGAGGAACACAATTGAGATAAGCCGGAGGAATGGCAAACAATCAAGAGCACAGGTAAAGGAAGGGCTTCTGCAGGAACCTATCTGACCAAATCGCTTTTCCCTTTTTGAGGTTTATACCAGCCATCAAATCTTCAGAACTGCCACTTCCACATCTCTGCTTCTCTCTCCATAAACCTGTCTTACCTAAGAAAAACTTAGATCTGGTCAGAATACCAATGCCATGTTTAAATGAAAGTGAACGGAATTTTTAAAAATGTATTTGGAATAAAGGAGCCATGAGTTTTTCCTCCTGCTTGAAATGTCAATTTGCCCAATATCCACTTTTAAAAGTCCCATCCATCTCTCAATGCCCCTCCTCACCCCACCTCCACTCTGTTGGAATAAACTCCTTGCCTATACTCATGCAGTACTGTTGTTTCTCTCTCTGAGCACTTACCAGTTTACCTGCTATTACAGTTACTTAAATATCTTTCTCCAGTATCTTTGAATTTGCCAAAGGCAACCCCTGCATTTGTGCTCTACACATAGTAAGCATTCAATAATTGCCAGTAAAATAAAACACAAATTTAAAAAATCTTTAAATGTACAAGTGTTTATGGTAAAGTCTGAACATGGTAACTAGTCTATCACTAACTAAGAGAAAACTTAAAAGAAAATCTTAAAAAATAATCTGTGGCTTAGGAGAAAAAAAGAAAATGAAAAAATATCCTATGCTATGCATATAGGATATATCTTTCCTATACATATTATCTGAATCAGCGATTCTCAACTGGGGGTGAATTTTGTACCTCCAAGGAACTTTTGGCAACGTGTAGAGGTACTTTGGGTTGTCACAAATGGAGGAATGATACTAGCATCTTAATAGACAGAGGCCCAGAATCTGCCAAATTATCCTACAATGCTCAAGACACCCTCCCACCCTCAACAAAGAATTATCTGGCCCAAAATGTCAGTAAGTACCAAGGTTGAGAAATCCTATCTGTTTTTTTTGAGACACAGTCTCACTCTGTCACCTGGGCTAGAGTGCCGTGGTGTCACCCTAGCTCACAACAACCTCAAATTCCTGGGCTCAAAGGATCCTCTTGCCTCAGTCTCCTGTGTAACTGGGACTACAGGTATGTACCACCACACCCAGCTGATTTTTACTATTTTTAGTAGAGATAGGGTCTCACTCTTGCTCAGCCTGGTCTCAACTCCTGAGCTGGAGTGATCCTCCTACCTCAGCCTCCCAGAGTGCTAGGATTACAGGTGTCAACCACCACACCTGGCTGAGAAATCCTATTCTAAATGAAGCAGACAAGAAAAAAAACCCTAAAGTTGCTAAATAATCTACCTGAGATTTCTGAAGTTTTCTTACACAGTTAGTAGTAGAGTCACCTCCTCTTCCTACTAACTAAAAATTAGGTCTAAGGGAGAGTAAAAACAACCTTCCTAAGCAGCTCCACTTACATGCTAACAAGAAAGGAATTGGTTACAAGTTCTCACTTACCATGTGACATATTTGCAAAAACTCCATCCCTATATTTTCCTGTAATGGCTGATCAGCCCTTCTGAGTTACAATCTCCCAGACCACTGATAAGTCTATTCACAACAACACAGCAAGTAAATGAAAACACAGCTTGATTACAAAACTTAAATGGCAATATGTGATGACCATCTGCTAACATACCTACATACTGATGAACAATACACTATCTATGAGACATCTGCTTAATAATTTATTCTCTGAACAAGAACTATCAGTTAAACTAACCCACCTAAAGCTGGAGGCTGCAAATAATTTTTCTCCAGTATAAAACAAACCAGCCCTTTTAAAATCTGAACCATTCTCCACTGCAAAACTGCCTCATAAGAAACTTGCTGTACTAGTGGGTTCAAATCTTACTATAACATATCGATTAAAAACAACAAAAAAACTCAGCAATTGCTTTATCTACAATGAAGGTAGAAGACAGCAGCTGTTAGAAAGCAAAGAAATGAGACATAGGCTAGGACAGGAAGTATACATTTTGAATCCAACTGAAACCACAAGGAAAGCAGAAATTATTAATTTAATAATTACTTTAAATAATTTAACCAGTCAATATCCAAGCAGGTAATATGCTACTAACACTATTATAAAGACCTGTAAGTCTCAAAAAACAGTCACTTACTTCAAATAATTTTACCACGTTTGGTAAATTAGCCATGTTCAGCTGATATTCTGGGATGAAAGCTACTTTACATTCTGAAAAGTTGCAGTCCCCAATCCCCAAGCCATAGAGCTCTGCTGGCCCCTGCCACCACCATCAACACCCGCCCCCGCCCCCGAAACTATCTTCCATGAAACTGGTCCCTAGTGCCAAGGTTAGGGACCGCTGCTGTAAAGGATGTGCATGGTGGGGAGGGGCAGATGGGCAGGTGGACGAAGACTTCGTGCACTACATGGATTAAAATCGGCATGTGCTATAGGACTTCCTGAAGCTTCTGGTGATAGTGACAATGGCTTAGCATTACTAGATCCTTCTAGAACCTGAAGCCCATCCCAGTTAGTTATATATTCCTCCCAATGCTCCCATGATCTTTCCTGTTCCTCTCCCCAAGCCAGGAAAAGTCTCTGCTTGCTACTTTATCCACCCTCATCCCTTTTGCCTTTCTCTAACCCAAGATTTACGGTGACGCATTTTATCTTACAATATATTGGATATTTTAATTCCTACTTAAATGACAACCATTTTTCTGCTGTCTCAGAAAACAGCCCTTGGCTGTTTTATTATTTCTACCTCTGGTAATAAAGCTTCTGACAAAGAAGTATGCCACCAAAATGAAGCCTCTTAACTACAGATGTATCATGCAAACATCTAACAATTTCTGGACCTTTCCTGTAAAGAAGTTTAACACCAGGAATCAACTTCAAGTGGATCTCACTGAAACACCTACAGCATAGGAAGAAGTTAAAGACAAAAGAGAAAGGAGGAAAGTTGGAGGGAGTAGAGCATATGAACAGTGTCTCCCAAAAGGACAGCAGATGTCATTCAGTGGTATCCGTGTCACCTTTTATAACAGGATTTGAACTGTCTGACTGGTATTCCCCATGGCTATGATTATTCTACTTTCTCATCTTCCAAAACAACTTTGATGACATCTTCTCTGTCTGGTACTTTAATACTTCCCCCCCACACCCCTGGCTTTTCTGACTTTGATATGTTAATTTCCATATTTCTATTCTTTCAAAATGCTATTCTATTAAAGCATGGTATTATACCTCACCTACTATCTCATCCAGCTGGGGAAACTGCAGCCCTGGGGCCACATGTGGCCTTCTGGATCCTTGAGTGCAGCCTTTTGACTGAATCAAAATTTTACAGAACAAATCCTTGTAATAAAGGGATTTTTTTCTGTGAAGTTGGGATTTAGTCTAGGGGCTGAACTTGGGGATCTAGAGGGCCACATGTGGCCTTGAGGCCACAGGTTCCCCACCCCTGAAAGTGTCAAAGTCTTTTAAAATCTTTCATTTTATCAAAAGAGAAAATACTCCAAAATTTTCTTCAATTTGAGTAATCAATTTCCAATGTTATTCAGGCTAGAAACTCCATATTTAGGACCATTTCTTACATTTACAAAATATAAGAAAGTATTTTTAACTTACTCATTTAGACAGGAGTCTTGTCAGTCTGCTAGTACAAAAAAGTCTGCTATTACAAAAAAAAAAAAAAAAAAAAGACACTTACCTTCTAACAACAACAATCTCATTATCCTTTCTTACCCAGAATGTCACCTTCTTTCTCATACAGAGTATAGGTTTGCTTTCTTTCATCTCTGCTCTATTTCTAGAACTTGAGACTAATTCAGTCCCCTTGATGCTGAATTCCTTCTCTTTCTTGGTCTTACTGAGGTTTCTTGCCTCATATCCTCATTTCTCACTCTTTTGAAACTGCCATCTTGCTTCCTGGTTTCCCACCACCCCGCCATTCCAATGTCAGACACCCAGCTCATTTACTCTAAAAAATTAAAATTCAGCTGAGACAAAACTAATTTTCATTTACATGAAGGTGTATCTGTAGCTATGCAATTTAAAAACTGCTCAGTCATGGTCTTCCACCACTGACAAAGATTGGCAAGAAAACTCTTCCTAAAGTCACGGTCACAAAGAATAACTGCTATACCCCCAACCACATTCATTCAGCAATACTCAGCATCCTCCCTGAATTGTCTATAAAAACCAACAGTTCTATTTTCAAAGAAAGTGAACATAATGCTTCCTGAAGACATTCTCTAGTCTCCCCACAGCAGACTTTAAATGAAATTATTATCTAGAAGAGGAGGAGGGAAATTCAGGCTGGCAGAAGCCCTTCTTTATAACCCCCACCTCAGTCCCAGACTTCTAACAGACCTAAGACTTGCTTTATTTACTTAGGATAGATGTACAAGACTGATACAAGATTGGCTCCCAAGAATCTTTAAGGGACTCCAGGATCTATGCCTCCCCATTTTGCCTGTTCAATTTTAGCTGAAAAATATTTAAAGATTGTGTTCATTCTTTCTCTTTTCTCTTTTCTTCAAAGAACTAAATTCATCTCAAGCTGTATACCATTGATTCCACAACTAAGGATGTCTTCCCTACCACTTCAACTTATACAATATAAGATACACTGACACAAAAGCTTCTCAAAGCCCATTGACCTTCCCACTGAAAGTGGTACTTTCCCAACCTGCTTTTCATCATACCTTTCTAGACTGCCACTACCCTATTTCTGGCCCTATGTGTCCACCAATACATTATACAAACATTTTCCTAATACACAGCTATGTACATGTTAATTCCCTTCTAGCAAATCTCAGATTCTCCATTCTACCCATTTTAACTATAAACTATGGAACACGATAGTTAAGACCCTCTTCAATATGGCGACCTCATCAAATAGCTTTCCCTGACCACTCTGTCAATATAAAACAGTACATCCCTGTCTTACTTTACTTTTCTTCCTAGTACTTGTGACCACCTGATATATATTTAATTGCTCATGTTTGGTTGTGTGCTTCTACTAGAATATACTCTCCCATGTTCACCAGTATATCCTCAGCAACCTAGAACATAGCAAATTCTAAGCACATATTTGTGGAAAGAATGGATGAACACACAGACATGCAACTGAGCTTAAGTTAGAACATCTACATTTGAGTTACAGTTTCCACATACCAGCTATATGATCCTCAACAATTTTAACTTCTTTGAGCTCACTTTCCTCATTTGTAAAAGGAAGAGGTCAAACTCTAAACTTTTCCAGCTGTAATCATGCTACATTCTTGTCTAACTGGACCAAATGCCTCTCCACCCCCAACCTCCCTATTCATGTATCTCTGCTCAGTTTCCTTACATCTGGAGTCCCCTCTTCTCAATCCACATCTGTCAGAATATCGTTCATCCTTAAAGCTCATTTTCAGTGTCATTTTCTTCTTAAGGCCTAACATACTGTAAGCTCTGTAAGAGGAGGGTGGAGTTCTTACTTTTCTGTTCTCACACATTGGTACAATGCCTACCATACAGATGATCAACAAAACAACTGGTGAATCATGAGCATATGAATGACCAAACAGAGGAAGCCTTTCCTGATTCCCCCCAATTGCTCAGGTAATCTCCTGCCTTTGGACCAAACACTTTTATGATCCTTATACTATACTCTGTGCCATTATTAATTTACTTGCCCA
The DNA here is from genome assembly GCA_004363605.1 of Indri indri. Classification (NCBI taxonomy): domain Eukaryota; kingdom Metazoa; phylum Chordata; class Mammalia; order Primates; family Indriidae; genus Indri; species Indri indri. Next base: position 6,017 of record RJWJ010031930.1, read on the forward strand.
ACAGACACTAAACTGCAAATTCCTTAAGATTAACCACTACCCTGATGGTTTCTGTATCCCCCTACAGCACCTACCACAGATCTTTGTCATAGCTGTATTTATTAAGTTCATCTGATATATTAAACAATACAGGGATAATTGAAGGAAAAAAAGGGCCTCAATATACAGATATCATTTCAACTGCCCTATGGCCATTGGGCATACATGTTGTATTAAGCTTAGGCATTCAGGCATATTTCAAAGATCTCATCATTCCCTCCTCTCTGTACTATGCTTTAATATAAAACTATTACTATTCATAAAAGTAGAATAATTACCTTATGTATCACCTAACTTCACACCTTCTCTTGCAATATCCATATAGGGATCCACGCATTAATACTTTCACTTCACTAAACAGCTAAAGTGACCTTTCTGCTAATTTCAGACTTCTACCCCATCCAATTTCCTCCTCCACAAGGTATGAAACCACTTTTTTTTTTTTTTAACATCTTCCCATAACGCCTGCCTTTCTTAGTTCTGCTCCTGAGACAAAAAGGAGTTTTAAGGTCTTCCTCTTTTCTAAGCAGTAGCAACTCCCCAATTCATCTCAGGCTCTAACAACCTTCTTTTTCCCTGCCGTCAAGATTTTTGACCCTCTTTTACCTCTGCCTCCAAGCTCTTATTCTGCTTCCATGGAACCTTTCAGGCTGCACAATAGCCGGTGTCTTTCCATTCAGTATGCTCTCCCCATCATGTACTAAGTTCCAGTGTCTCTGCATCTTCTTCCCGAAATGTGCATCAACCGCCGCCCTCCCCCAACCCCAGACACACACCTCACATACACACACATATACACTGTACCCATGCGTCACTCTACCTCTGACATACAAGTTCCTTACACCACTGGTAAAGAATGTACACGACTCTCAGAATGGTATCTTCCGACACTATACGGATTCTAACCCAGTTTCTTCTGGAAAACCCAACCTCGTCCATAGTACCTCCCCCTTTCCTCACTTCCCCGTCCATTCCCCCTCTTCATTCCCCCCACCACCCCGCAAACTACCTACAGATGACATTATTCCTCAGTACTCCCAACCCCAGAATGAAGAACAAGCTCCAGTTTCCTGCAGTCTCCCCCTCCTCAGTCTCCCACAACACCCCAGGTGTGCAGACTTCCTCCCCGTTCTCTCCTCATGCATCGCTCCAGCCAATCCCACGCCGCACCACGATTCCCCCGCCACACCACGATTCCCCCGCCACGGGGATCAGACTTCTCCACACCCACCTCCACTCGGGGTCGCCGCCGCCTCCCCGGGCTTCTCTCCCCACCCCTAACCAGCGAGGCTGAGACCCCCGGCGCGCGCGCGTACACATTCTCACGCTTCCCCGACCTCCCTTCTCGCACCAGGACCGGCCGGCTTCACTGGAGCTCAGCCTGACCGGCAGGAGCTAGGCACCCAAGCGGGCATGTGTGTGCCCGCTCCGCCCCCTCCCGCAGAACCCCTCGCAGCCCCCGCCTCCCCGCCCCGTGAGAAGAGGACGCAGTAACTCCCCCGCCACCCCGGACGTACCACCTCTGTGTCTGTTGCTCCATGCTCCAACCCTCGGCCAGCTCCCTCTACGTACCGGGCCGGCCTCGGCACTCACCGGAGATACTGCGCGCTCTGCAGGCTCATCCTCCGCCGCCGCGTCTTCCTGCGAAGCTTCCGTGGGTCTCTCAGGCTCCTCGGAGCGGCCCCGCGGCCCCGCGGGTGCTGGCGGCCGCCGCCATCTTCCTCTCCTCCGGCTCCTCCTCGTTCGGCGGGGGAGGGGGGGGTGAATGAGGCGAGGGGGAGGGAGCGGGGAAAGCTGCTCTAGCTGCTGCTCCGGCCCGTGGGGCGCAGGGACACTCCGACCCGGGAGGGGGAGGGGGTGGGAGAAGGAAAGGGGGCGGGGGAAAGAGGAGGGAGAAGCAGAGGAAGGAAGTGGGGGTCCCTCTCGCGAGATTTCAGCAGGGCTGGTCCCTCCCGGTGATTTCCGCCTATCGGTAGCGCTCCCTCTTGGGATCAGCAAGCTGCGTGGCCACTGTGCGGCTGCTGAGTGACCTCTTGGTGGCGTTTGGAGGCTTCCTGCCAATCCACCCCTCTCCTCCCGCGCGAGGGGGCAATCCCAGCCTCACGGGGAACATCGAGCCCAAATCAACCAGGAGTTACACTCAGAGTCTTCCCCTGTCCTTTCACTCCACCCAATTTCTCTCTTCCTTTTTCTACTCCTCCACTGTTCCCCACCGGAAACACCGCCCCTTCCTCCTACAGTTCCGCTCGCCAGTCCCTGGACTCTCGTCTTCCCTCGCGCGCTAGGGAGTGTCGCGAAGAACCCCCTCCCCTTCTCTGCGGCCCCTCCCCATGCACGCCGGGAGATCCTCGGAGGGGATAGGGTGGAGCCCAGGGAGGAAAAGAAAGGAAATCAATCGGATTGGATAAGTAGCTGCCATGACAACTGATGGCTGTGGTTGTATTGTCATAGTAACTGGTGTGTGCTGACAGGGTGACCCTCCCCTTAGCGAATGGATTCCCGGGAAATCGCCCAGGGTTCCCCCTTGGCTTCCCTTCCATCTAAAGGCCTTCCCCAGGTTGGAATCGAGGTAGTTCTCCCGGGAGGTGAAATCCATTTCCTCCTCCCTTCCCCCTTCCCGCAGCAACTGCGGGGGAGACCCGGAGGCATTCACCGTGGGCTTTTCCACCCGCCCGCGGGCGGGAACCACTTCCATAGGTTCCTTTCAGAGTCGGACGTGGAGAGAGCTTGGCCTGCGAAGAAGATGCAGGGCTGGAAGGCTGGCAGGCGGCGGGCTGGAGACGGGAGGGCGAGGCGGCAGCGCTAGGCTGCGAGGAAGGGCAAGGGGTTTCCCCACAGCTGCCTTGGGCTCTGGGAGGCGGGATCCCTCCTGGACGGGGTCCCTGAGGGAGGAGAGCGGCACACGACAGCCACGATCCTCTCCTGCCGACAGGGACTTCAGACTTTATCTGGCGGTTGACCCCTCCCCAAAATCCACCCCATCCAGCATAACACCCTCCCGACCGAGCGTCCACGAGCCTGCCGAGAGGAGGCCAGGGTGAAGGTGGGAACATATCCTACAAGTTTAACAAGTGGTTTTCAAACCTTTAGAACCGGGACGAGCGGAGAGGCTTACTATTGCCATCCCTCTTAGAGACACCCCCCAGTGGGGATCCGGCTTGATTATTTTTCTTTTTTCTTTCCTTTTTTTTTTTTTTCGTTTTTTGTTTTTGTTTTCGTTTTTAATCCTGACCACTATAGCACTAGGGACCACTTGATTATTAAAGGCAGACCTCCAAGTTCCTCCCTCCTCGACAACCTTCCTCCTTTCACCGGTGTGCGGTGTTTTACAACTTGTCACTCTGTATCTTTCGGGTTAGAGGGGAAAACGTTGGGTAAAATAGTATTAAGAAGAACCCTAGATACACTGGCAGGAAGGCCGATGAAAGGAGTCTAGGAAAAGAATTCTCATTCTTAGAACAAATGTTTTTGAATGTTACGTGTAATTTGTCAGGTTTGGGGCTAAAAAACAGAATGGGATCAATAATATGGAGTATGAAAAATACCTGGAGAAGTCGTTATTGTGATGGCTCGAAGTAATTATTTAACATTTTACAAATTTTATTTTCGATTCGTATTGTGGAGTCATTTAAGCAGCTATTTCAAAGTACTTTAGGCTATGTAAATGTATAAAACCTTCCAAGAGTGCAGCCCTCATTGGATGGTTAAAATCAGGATTTTAATGAGCTATTTAGATTTGGCTTGGTTTGATTTGAATACCTGATTCCTGCTGTCTTTCCATGCTAGCTGATGAGGCACTTTCAAGATAGGTACTTCCCTGAGACCGCACCTATTAAAAGACCGGACCAATGTTCATTTGGAACATCATGTGTAAGTTTGGAGGAAAGGAAAGTAGAGCCTACTTTGAAATAAATCCCAAGGACAGATGGTCATTAACGAAATAGAAAGTGTGCTATGCTCCTCACGCTGCAGACGCCTAGTATGATGCGGCATGACGCTCAGTGATTGCGGCAGTACAATGCCCCCAATAATCCCGCCCCGCACCAACACACCGCCCACTCGCGGGAAAGAGAGCCACCTAGTGAGAGATTGTTCTCATCTCTGGTGTAGGAGCCTGCTTTTCCTCAACCCTGAGAGCCCAAGGGTGGAGATTACTCTACATATTACCTCAAATAGCCTACATTTCTTCCCTGAAGTTTATTGGTTAGATTTTTAAAAGATTTTAACCAGAATAAAAATTGTGTGTCATAATTACCTTTTTACTAATCATCGTAATAACTTTTTATGTCTGTGGTAAATATCTTCAGTAAACAGTATATGAGCAGATACACTCTCCTGATAAGCAATCTAGGAAAATATTATTATCTTCTAATTTTGGAAATACGGAAACTGGGATCAGAAAGATGAATCTCTTTGTTATGGTTGGCTGGTTTGTTTATTCAGTAAACATTTACTGAGCACTTATTATATTTCAGACACCATCCAGGTTACTATGGATATACCACAATGACATGGTCCCTGTTTTGAAGGAACCCATCTTCTGGTAGAGATATCAGAGCAGAGAGGTGATGAGGATGCAGTATGATGAATTCAGTAATTAAGGAACGAGCAAAGTAGGAACACAGATGAGGTCAGAAATAAGAAACTTTGTATTTTATAGCAGTTTTCCTAAGAATTTTATAAGCTTCTTCAATAATTTTATGATATCACTACAAACTAGATAAAAGAATAGTAACATATTTTACAGATTAGAAGACATCGATGCTAATCTTAAAAATAACTTTCAGAAATCAATAGGATTCAGAAAAATTATGACCTGGAATTTACATACTGCTTAATACACATTTTCCAATCTAATCTCTTTCTAGCCCAATCAGCAGACTTGTAGAATGCAGATCTCTTTCTGCAATAGATTTTATTCACTTTTTTTCCCCTGTAGATATAGATTACATCGAAACCAAAAGAAATTAAAGAGAAACTGCCTCACTTCCTTTAATCCTACCTGATTTTAAGTTTTTTGGTTTGTCTTTTTGGCTAAGTGATTTCATGGAAAGGTCCTAAGCTAACAGACCCGAGCGTGCATCCCAACTTTGCCATCTCGGTATCTGAACTTCAGTTTGCTACTTGATCAAAATGGAAACATTACCTATTATAGGCTTCCTGTGACCTTTAATGATAATATGTATGACTGAGTATGTAAGTGCCTGATATACAACCCTGGCATGTAGTAAATGTTAATTTTCTTTCTGCTCATTTATATCAAGCTAAAATGAATAATTTAGAACTACTACAACATAAAATTATTTTTAAAAATAATAGTCTATCTAGCGTTTGTCTACAATACTCATAGGTCTGACCACAGACCACCCAAATCTATTGTTGTTCAGTGCTAGAAGATAGATTTCTTTATCCGTGACTCTGATTACAGAGAAGAATACAATATCAGGACATTGTGAGTCAGATTCCAAAGGCCTAAAACTTTTCAAAAACGTTTTAATCACTACAAAACACTATATCACTAATATAGTCACATTTCTGCTCAAGTAAATAGAGTGGCCTCTTTTCAATCTACTGCTAAGTACTTGCTGAGTACTCTTAACATCTGTACCAAATTTACCCATAGCTTCAGTAACCTGACAATTACTACACAGTAAGCCGCCTCCCTATTTATAATAATAGACATCTCACCTGTTCCTTAACAAGCGCTAATTTATTTTAATCTTTAGCCTACATATTCTGAATGTTTCCAAATCTTGTGCACTATTAGGCACTTAACAAATGTTTTTCTGTTTTAATGAGAATGATTTATCAATTACACACTCAGGTATACAATGTATGTAAACCTAGCCGATACTCTGTAGTACCACACCTCAGACTATAGAGTTAAGTGAATTCAATCCAGTGATTCAGTCTCTTCAAATAGTGACTCAGATACAAATTGACATTTAAACTCAGGTCTCCTATTGCTCAAGATTTCTTAGATCAAGGGTCAGCAGCCTTCATCAAACAGTTTGCCAAGTGTGTATTTATTCATTCTCTCCTAAGAGGGAGTCATTTAGCCTGAAGAATAGTCAGGAAGCATTGTAACAAGAAAAGAAACTTCTGGTTTGGGAGGCAATGAGGTCACAGTTGGGAATGATAGTTAGAGCTCTCTCTTTCTTCCCCCTTTTCCACTCTCCTAATATTTACTGAGGGAAACCTTATTATCTTCCAGGTTTCCCCCCAACTCCCAATAGGAAAACATCTTTAAGAAATTACCATACCCCCAAATCTTATCTACTCGTTTAATGAACACAGACAATGTAGAGAGGACAAGAAGAGATGCTCATAGAGAAGACTAAAGAGTATATTAAAAATAAAATAAAAACCTTAGCCTCCCTAACTCTATTGACAGAAGGCCTTAGTGTTATGCATCTCTTTAGTACCCCACACACAGTACTACCAAAGTCATCTTGGAATCCTTAATCTAAAATCCGTATATTTTATGTCAAAGTCTATTGAGTTACCCAGAAGTGCCATTTTTTTCTTAAAACACTGAACTAAAAGAATGTAATCTTTTAATATTTTCCAGTCTCTACATTTCTAATTTCTACAGGTTAGATACTATTTTTGAGCACAGAGAATATGATACTGATATTCATTATCATTAATCTGTTGTTCAAAATCATGGGAAACATATGTACATACACATACATACACATATACCTTCCTCTTTTTCCTGCCATTATTATTTTATCATCTCCATTTGCAGTTCAAGCTAAAATGTAATAAAGATGAAAAGCAAAGAAACTTAAGACTTATGTTCATCACTTCAAGGCATAATAGGAATATATACAAAGCATCCTTTTGCTTTGCTTAACTCTCCCAGGGTCTTTTTTGTTCTCCAAAATCTACATAACAGAAACCTGGATAGTTTGTCCCATATTTGTAAAAATTCTTAATATTAGCCAGGCACAGTGGTGAGAGCCTGTAGTCCCAGCTACTCAGGAGGCTGAGGTGGGAGGATTGCTTGAGCCCAGGAATTGGAGACTAGCCAGGGCAACATAGGGAGACCCCCCATCTCTTAAACAACAACAACAAAAAATTCTTAATATTATTGGATTAAGATATAAGAGCACATCTCAGAACAAATTATATAGTAAATTAAAGTGTACCTATATTCCACATTTTAGCCATATTAAGCTTTTTAAAAAGTTTTCTCCGTTAGGCTTTAGGTTTCCGTTGGTTTTCCATTACCCTTAGGATAAAATTTCCCATCTTTAAGATGACCTATGTGTTCTAGTCTCTGCCCGCCTCTTCTCTATCATCCCTTCTCAACCCCTGACATCACCATTCTAGCTATAGTGACCTTTTCTTAGGTGCTTAAATAGGCAGTGTTCTTTTCTACTCAGAGCCTTTACATAAGTTCTGTCTGTTTGTAGATAACTCTTCTCCCCAGACTACTCTTCTCTCTTCAAGCCTAAATCTGACCCTCTTTGGAAAACCCTTCTCTACTTCCCTACCCCCCATCATCAGGCTAGGTTAACTACGCTTGTTATGTGTTCCCATAGCACTCTGCTCTTCTTCTTCGTGGCATTTGTCATATTTGTAATTCTTTGTTCAATGCCTGTTACTTCAAATTGCAAGCTCTGTCAGAGTAGACACTGTGCCTGTTTTGCTCACTATTGTATTATTGCTCCCATAGCAGAATGCCAGATAGAAGGAAAGCGCAATGAATGTTTGTGGAATCAATGAATTTAAAAAAAAAACAAATTAATAGAAATTTGGACCATGGCTTTCCTATAAATACTTAAAATTCCTTACTACCTTACTGAGGAATATTCTCTAGAAGTAATCCCTAAACAGTAAGAAAAGAATTTTACTGGGCCTTCAACTAATCTGGGTAATTGAAATCTGCTATTATATTTAATAAGATGAAAGTTTTAATTAAATGAAATTTACTCAGGCAGTGAGTAAAGAGCACATGATAAGATTAAGGATAACTCATCGATTATCTCACAACAAAGTCTCAGACTTCAATGTGAAAAAAATAGTCATCAACATAACATCCAAATCTTTTTTTTTTTGGAGACGAGGTCTTGCTCTGTTGCCCAGGTTAGTGTGCAGTGGTGTCATCATAGCTCATTGCAACCTTGAGCTCACAGGCTCAAGTGATCCTCCCACTTCAGCCTCCTGAGCAGCCTGATTACCGGCATGTGCCACCACACCTGGCTAACTTTTTTATTTTTAATTTTGTAGAGATGGGATCTCACTGTGTTGCCCAGGCTAGTCTTAAACTCCTGGCCTCAAGTGATCCTCCTACCAGGGCCTCCCAAAATGTAGGGATTACAAGTATGAGCCACTGCGCCTGGCCCCAAATCATTTTCATTTAACTTTATGTTTTCTAATTTAGGATTAGGTGCAGCAATTAATTCTTTCATTATGTGGCAGAAGAAAGACACATTGCTAAGGGGAGGACAGCAAGAGAGAAGGGAGGCTATCAGCTAATTAGAAAATTGGACCAAAAAATTACATTTAAAAATTCATGGCTGGGCATGGTGACTTATGCCTGTAATCCTAGTACTCTGAGAGGCTGAGGTGGGAGGATCGCTTGAGATCAGACATTAGAGACCAGCCTGATCAAGAGTGCTCTACTAAAAATAGAAAAAATTAGCCAGGGGTGGTGGTGCATGCCTGTAGTCCCAGCTACTCAGGAGGCTGAGGCAGGAAGACCAATTGAGCCCAGGAGTTTGAGGTTGCTGTGAGCTGGGCTGATGCCACAGCACTGTAGCCCAGGTGACAGAGCAAGGCTCTGTCTCCAAAAAAAAAAAAAAGAAAAAAAAATTTCGAAAGGAAATTGGATCAGGATGTAGAATGGAAAGCTCAGTGGTCTCTATTTCTCACCAGAAAAGTGTTTATAAATTCTAGCATTATTATTTTTCTTTTCTTTCTCCCATAATGGGATAGGGCTAAACAAATTGAATGTAAGATTCTTAAGGAAAGGGCCGTATACAATTTCAATGTAAATGCAATAATTAAATTACATTTCTGGAGGCAAGTTCTCCAAATTCAATTCAATTAAATAATGTGAGTAACATACATAGCAGTGCCTGGTACTTAGAAGACACCCAACAAATGGTGCAGCTCTTATGTATATAGGATGAATAAGAACTTCATACACACTGTAATTAATGGAGGTTTAACTTGTCTTAAAACACAAACACAAAGTGCTGTAGAATTGCATTCATAGAGAGGGAGGTACACAGCATACTGCCTTAAAACTATATGACCAATTATTTCATACGACCAAGTATAAATTGCCAAGAGAGAAAACAACTTTCATCTCTTTGCGGAGGATGTCTCAGTTCATTAGCTGTTTTTTTTTTTTGTTTTGTTTTGTTTTTTGAGACAGATTCTCGCTCTGTTACCCGAGCTAGAGTGCCGTGGCATCAGCCCAGCTCACAGCAACCTCAAACTCCTGGGCTCAAGGGATCCTCCTGCCTCAGCCTCCCAAGTAGCTGGGACTACAGGCATGCGCCACCATGCCCAGCTAATTTTTTCTACATATTTCTAGTTGTCCAACTAATTTCTTTGTATTGTTTTAGTAGAGACAGGGTCTCGCTCTTGCTCAGGCTGGTCTCGAACTCCTGAGCTCAAACAATCCGCCCATCTCGGCCTCCCAGAGTGCTAGGATTACAGGCGTGAGCCACCACGCCCGGCCTTCATTAGCTGTTTTATGTTTGAATGAGATGAGATCCAAGATGGGGTTCAAAGCTAAAGAGGATAAGGAGGCTCATAGGGGCAAAACCGGATGTTTCTGCTTTCCCCTGCCCTCTTTCAAACTAACATCTCTAGCATGGCTGTGGCTTGCATGCCCTCTTGCCCTCACTCTCTAGCACTGGCTATAATGTTCCCATTGTGGTCCTCTAAGTTGTCCAGCCCTTTGTCTAAGAGGACATGCATGGTTTTAGTTCTTCTTTAACAATATGCCAAGGCTACATAGGGCATTCCAGACATTAGAATGCCAACATTTCCAAAACATAGGCAGCAGTGGCCTAGATGTTAACAGAAGGTTATTAGTTGTAGAAAGAATTTGAAATTAATTTTCTGTAAGTATTTGAGGGACAGCAAAATTTTAGCATTAAAGCATAGCAGGAATGTTAGGTAGAGTTAAAAAGTTTAGATCTAAAGAAAATGTTCAATCGATAATCAATTCCTATATTTCTCTGCTACTTCAAGACAAATCTATATCTAAACCAAAACTTTACATCTGGAAACTTTAATCTGGGTAAACATACCCAGGTATCTACCAGGTAGATAGTGAGGGATTCCAGGTCTCCTAGGGATGAAAGTGGGTGCTGTTGTGATACACACCCCTGAATGGGCTTTCAGAGAGGCTCATGGGAGATCTACGTGTGCAGTAATATTCAGATTATGCAGCTCCTAACTGTCCAGTCAAAGTGGTTCCATGGTGTCGTCTGGACCATGATGGAGGTTCCTACCCGGGCACTATAGAACAAGACGCAGACCATAGCCATCCCTGTTTTTGGCCCCTTCCTTTGGCTCTCCCTTTGCTGCAGCAATGGGTCTGGTCATCATCTGTGGCGTATGTATCATGCTCTGTAAACCTGTATCTTGCTCTTACCCTACAGTCCTGTCTCTCTATCCTCAATAAACCTCATTCTCGCGCTTGCCTTACTTTGGCATGTCTGGTCATTCTTCAGCCATGAGCGCACTAAGAACCAACATTTTCAGACTAAAACCTGGCAGGTATACCCTGATACTAAGGAGAAGTTTGATAAATTACATATCATCTATAATTTTAGCACTTTGTAATTTATTCATTCTTTCATCCAATCTACAAATATATTAATATATTGAGAACTTTTCACTATATCAGATTGTATACTAGTTATTGGGGTGCAAATGGTGAACAATGCAGTTTTGCTCTCAAACCTTACAGTTTAGAGAACTAAGTAAAGGGGAAGTTATATTGTAAATTGGTAAATACTGTGGTAGAGGTCTTTGGGACCATTTTACCTTGAGATCAAGTACAGACATGCAATCAAACAATCCACTTAAGGGTCCCAGTTAACTACAAAGTCCCTCAGAATGAGATTTTGCAGGGTTTACTTTTTCCAATTCTAATTCCCAGCAGGAAAAGGATTACATAGAGCTCTACCTGCCAGAAAAGTGATGGAAAACTGTGGCTGAAAGTATACTGGACTAAAACATGCCTGAAAGATACAAACCTGTATATATAAAGTGCAACCATGAAATAGAAACACAGAAAATGGTCAGAAATGCAATAAAATGTTAATAGCAGTTACTTCTGAGGTAGACTACATATGGGTGGCTTTTATTTCACGTATTTTTCAACGTCTCCCACCGACCAAAAAGCAAAGCTGATTTTTTTGGTTGTTGCTGCTGCTGCTGCTGTTGTTAGGTGTTTCATTGTTTGTTGTTGTTTTTAAAGAATGCCTGAAGTATCTGCTATTTTACAGGAGCCTGAAAGAAACGTTGGAAGTTGCAAAGGAAGCAGATTAAAAATAAGCATGGTAGCTTTTCACAACCTGATGATTGCAAAAAAAATCTTGTTATAGGGAATTCCTAAGGCTCTGATGCGGTATCAGGTGAGGATACTTATGTAAAAGCAGAAATTGTTGAGGGTGATCATTTTTTAATACACCATTACTGATCAAAACACCTGGTAATTTGGGTAATTTTGGATCTGCTTCTGGGAACCATCACAGCCTGAGAAAGATAGCCCACCCTGGATGGGATTCTCAGAGAATCATCTTAAGTAATAAAAGTCTAAAGTTAAACCTTTATTTAACGTTTTTGCTTTCTCTTACCTTTATAATTCCTTTCTTCTCCTTCCTCAACTTTAGGTCACACCCCGGCCCCTCCCAGTTACATAACAACCTGCATTTCCTCATTTCTCTGGAATGTGACCAGTCGGGAAGGAATCTCGACATTTGCTTTTTTTCTTTCTTTTCTTTTCTTTTTCTATTTGTGGAGGACAAAGAAAAAGAGAGTCAGGAAAACTGAATTGAGAAAGAAGAAAGAGTAGGGAGGAGAAAAAAAAAAAAAACCATAAAGTCTAGAGGAAGAGACAGAAGAGGTGGATGAGCAAAGAAGCACATTGCCTGGTAGACACTCATCTGTTAGACTCTCCTCTCCATGAGAGATTTTAAGAAGAGGCTAGATCCCCAATCTATCTTAAAAGCAAGAAAAGGGACCCTGTGACCTTCGAAACATACTTCTAGACTCGGCAATCTCTAACTTGTGATTGGGGCATCCCTAGTTTTGCTGCCTGTGATCTGTGACCGTGGAGATGATTTCATTTAAGATCCAGTTCAAGGAACTATACACCTTGAGAAACTTTATATTGCTATTTTAAAGACCAATATTCTCCAAAACAAAATGCGTCATTCAAATTTGGGCTTTAAGTACAAAGTGGAATGTCACCCTACTCTTACTCATTTTAGTAAGAGTGAAAACACCACTTAAAACAGTGTAGTGGGCCAGGCGCGGTGGCTCACGCCTGTAATCCTAGCACTCTGGGAGGCCGAGGTGGGCGGATTGTTTGAGCTCAGGAGTTCGAGACCAGCCTGAGTAAGAGTGAGACCCCCACCTCTATTAGAAAGAAATTAATCGGACAACTAAAAATATATAGAAAAAATTAGCCGGGCATGGTGGCACATGCCTGTAGTCCTAGCTACTCGGGAGGCTGAGACAGAAGGATCGCTTGAGCCCAGGAGTTTGAGGTTGCTGTGAGCTAAGCTGATGCCACGGCACTCACTCTAGCCCAGGCAATAGAGCGAGACTCTGTCTCAAAAA
>RJWJ010031931.1:0-18846 GCA_004363605.1 Indri indri
CTGTTAGTAATAACCTTGTATATCTGCTATTCACAAAACTTCACAACATTTTTAAACTATATTTATTTTAGTCTAAACTAACTCTTAATCTTTAAATTCTGTATGTTGACTAATCATGCATAAAATAGATCATTTTTTATTCCAAATATGTCTTGTTGAGGGTTTTTAAATGCACACTCAATCTTAGCATAAAGGAAACGTGTAGATGCATTTGTTTCTTTCCAGTCTAGACATTTACTAGTTATAGATTATTCTTTCTTTGCAGCACTTTCTCTCAAGATGAAAAAGCAAACAAACTTTAAACTATAGAGCAGTCAGTATATAATAAAATATTTCCTTAAGGACGTCTATGGAAAAGCCTATTGAATCCATCAAATCATTTAGCTCTAATATTAAAATATAGTTCATTCTAAGTCTGGTTACCCATAGAATCTATTGTTGTTCAAGGTTGTTTTCTGTCTCCTCATGCGTGTGCATATATATAGTTCAAGAGATTAAAGTTTACATGATTTCACCCATTCTATCATCCCCTGATTTGGTTTTATTCAGTTAAGTAGAGAATAATCCTGCCACTTCTTATAGGTTCTACCAGTTTGTCCATTACGGAAATAAAATTAATGTGTGAATAGGTCCCAGATTGGGAGAGTGGAGGTAGGAGTAAGAGCTGGAAATACAGGGGAGGGGAGAGGGGGAGGTTGGCAACCTCAGTACTGCTCATGATAATTCAATTTTCTTGAGGAGCATATTTTGAATTTGTACCTACCATCACACCTCTAAAAGTCTGGGAGAACTATTATTTTGCCTGGATAGTTTCCCTACACCTGTCTATGAAGGCTAAAGAATGAGGTTTAAAACAAATGGAAAATGCAATGACATGCTGTATGATTTTTTTCTATTGTCATGCTTAATAATTAATTTCTTTTAAATTATAGACCCACACACACACAAATATCCACAAATGTTGAGTTCTCTCTACAAAAATGACTGGGGTTGTTAAACACAGATTTTTTTTTTTTCAGATATTATTTTAAGGAGAAAAACAGAGTAAACAAAAATTCCTTTGTATATATGATTATAAGACAGCAAACACATGTTTTAAGCAGTTCATAAAGAAAAGTCTGTGCTCTGGAAAACAGTTTCTTGGCTGTTTCTACTTGATGTTATTCCTATCAATTATAAAAATATACTTTTCATATATGATTATATTAGTACCTGATGATTTAACTGAATTTTATACATTTAATTTGTTAATGTTGAGAAAAAAAATTCCTTCTTTACCAAGTCTAGTGACAAATATCTTCTGTTTTACTGCTTCATCATTTTTAACCTCAGAAAAAGCATAGTTTTAAGTAGTCTTAGAGATGAGAGAGATCTATTAGTTCAATACCTAATAAGTGCTTAATAAGTGTGTTTTAAATGAATTACTGAAATTATAGCACACTGTTTGAGGGTGATTATTTCCTGTGGACCCATATTTTAGCCATAAAAAGCCATAAGAAAAAATGAATAAAAAGTAAGAAAATAATACAGTGCTTTTGGTTTTAGTCAGATGGCATTTAATACACAGAAAAGCAACAGTTTTATGAATATCATTTCTTTTGTACTCCCAGCTCTGGAGAGCTCCTCTCATTTATTTATTCTTCCATTACCTAAATCCTAGTAATAGATAGCAAGATGGTAATGAGAAACCAAGAGTACAAACTACACAACAGAATAATGATTGTTTTAATCATACCCAAATACAAGCTACATGTCTTCCAAATTCTAGCACATGAACTAAGTATGGAAACTCTGAGAGGGAAGTTCAAAGGCAGTCAGAAGGGGGAGAATGTTAGTTTTGAAAATAATATCCTAAGTATGAGACCAAACAGGCAAGAAAACTCTCCTGAAATGATTTATAATGAAGAAGTGACATTTAATGAGAACACGGAGAGGAAGTACTGTAGATAGAAAATAACAGATAGGAACCAGAGGAGAATCTTAAACTTGAAGGGGGTCTTAGTGGTCATCTGGGATTATTCTTCCAACCTGTGGTGAAACACCCTTTACAAATCCATGATAGGTGATCATCAAGTTTCTTCTAGAGAGAGTGGGGGGAACAAAGAAAGGGAGAGAGAGGGAGAGATACACATATACATATCATTGAAAATAAGAAGGTTGTAATGCCACGTTATAAAATAGATTACGCCAAGAGTGCAGTAATTAATTTCCTTTTCCTTTCTTGGACTAAAAGAAAAAAAAAACACACGAGTATTTCTGTTGTTAATTTTTTTCTATTTTATAGATGAGTACCTGTTATCTCTCTTTAAATGCTTCTTAATGAATACTGCTATCAGTTTCCTTTTCTGTTAAGATGGAGTTAGGTTTCTCTCACTTGATAGAATAAAAGAAAGAGCTAGGTAGAGTGTCTGTGACTGGTCAGAGGTTACATAGCAAATCAATTTAGAAGCCAGGGCAAGAACGGGAAATCATGAGAGTTCTTACCCAGTGCCGTGTTAGTCAAGGATAAGGTGAGGTGGAGATAGGATTGATAGGGACAGCAGTGTGGCTGATGTAGCAGGTCACACATGAACTCACATTTGATATACAGATAAGGTCTTCTGTCCTGCTTATCTCTTTCTGAAATTATTAAGTGCTTTGATGACCTTTTGGGGAACAGTGAGCAATTCTAAGTAATGTTCAAAGAATGAATGACAGCACTTAATAACACCAGAAGGACTCAGGAAATCGAAGGGAACATATTAGCATGTCATAAAGACCTAGAAATAATTTACCTGATTCTGAAAGGTTATTTATACCCAAAGTGCTGCTTTCATAAAAGAGTAGAAAATTAAACAACAGAAAAATAGTTTGTTATAGTTAAGACATTTAAATCAAATAGCAAACCAAAGTTTCAGTTTTATTTTTTAACGCATTAATTGTCTTGTCTACCAGTTATTTAGAACAGATTCTTACACACACTGGATGACATTTGTGTGTCCTCAATCTGTGGGGCTCAAAATTATGCAATAACTAATGGACTATCCAGGAGATGAATAATTATTCCTATTGTCTTTCAATAAAAACAAAGCAAAAGCAAGAAAACACCATGACTAATAGCAACATAAATCTCCAATGTAGTTCAAGGCTTTTGCCTCAAAAATAGAGTCAAAATAAATTAGGTTAATTGTTCATGGAGAAATAACATCTCCCCATTAGCCAGTGGGCATCATAAGACAAACTTGAGGGGTTGTATTGAGCTGCTGCCATTCTCAAAAGATTAACTAAGGAATAGTTATTCAGTGAGTGCAATAAGATGGCCTTTCTATCAAACGATGGGACTTAATCTTGCTCAGGGACAGAATGCTAACTCTAAGTCTTGGTGTTATTGTTGTTTTGTCTTCTAGTGTTATTTTTGCCTCTCTTTAGACACCGAATTAGTGTTCTCAGCTCCATGATAAAAAGGGACTCAGGATAAGTCTGTGTTCATATACATTTGCATCATTGGGCAGAAGCGTTTTTCATACAGATGCGGTTCTGTATTTGTTTTTGTTATATACATATTTATTTATGTATGGGACTGTAATTTAGTGAGACATATGCATAAGTAGGTGGTCCATGCTTCCAAAGACAATGAGATAAAAAGGGCTTCAAAACTTCCGTCTTTACATCCATCACTTCTTTCATTCTATTTGCTTTTCTAAAATCCAATCTTCGTTTAATCAATGGTTTTTAATTTTTTCTTTCCCAGCTGCATACCAGGCCATATTGTTTTTCATATTCAATTTAGATAGAATACATAGGAAAATACTCCATTTTACTTTCTTCTTTTCTTAGTTTCTGCCATCCTTCCCTATAGTAGAAAGGAGCCCAAGAATGAGTCTGCATATCATTGGATTACTTTTCCCACAGAAGGGTAGTGAACGTCCAGCTTCTCTTTTAGATTAACTACAACGTGACGCATTGTCCCTCAGCTCGTTGTATTTTATGCTTTGTCCACCAAGTAGATTATACTTCTGTGGTGTAAAATGGGAAGTTTAAAGAAAAAAAGTTTCCAGTGTTCTTGTTCAATATTCCTAAAGCATCTGGCCCCAATGTTTACTAACATAACCTAGTTTCATTGTTATTTTCCTTTTCCACCTGAAAAAATCTGAAATTTGAAACTAACTGAGAGTAAGCAGATCTGAATTATTTCAAGTTCTAGAAAACTTAAGGAAGATTAATCCCTTGGGGCCTGACTTCTCTTCTAAAAGAAAAAAAAAATACAATTAATTTATACGTTAGAGAGTAATTTTTAAACCGAAAAAGTATTATGGTAATAGTAACATGATACCTTATGTTTGTGTACCAAAAATAACCTGTCATATAACAAAAAAATCTGAGTTCTGTTTTTTATTGGTTTAAATCTTGGGTTAATTCCCTTCTCGGCCATTAACTCTTTAGAGCAGAACCATGGCAACATCATTACCCAATATGAACTTATGTCACCCTGTCTTTCTATCTATTTAAGAGTTCATGAAAGGAATATATGGTATGTATGGTCCAGTACTCTAATTTTACATTTGAAGTAGTTGAAATCTGGAGAAGTAAGTAGGCTTTGTCAAGGTCTCGGAGCTAGTGACTAAAACAGACTAGGTTGTGTTTTAAATTTTTTCTGACTTTAAGTTATAGTGTTTTTGCTGTTTATTAGGTGTAACTATTCAAGTGGAATATTCGGTTAGGCGTGGAAAGACTAGGTTTCCTTTTAATATTATCTGTAAAGTGGCATTCCATGTTTGCAGCTTGAACAGGATAAACAAAGAGCTCTCATAAAAGTCCTGTCTGAAAGATTTCCTGAACCCGCCAGCATTAAGTGTGAAAGCCCCCTCAGCAAGTCACTGCTGTCCAGGATCCAGCTATTACAGTGCCCTAGTGCTTACAGGAATACATGACCTTGGACCTAATTGAGATCAACTTAACCAGTGTTTCATTTCATGATTAGTTCTTGTTGGTTGCTGAAAGGCCAAGGCTACTGCTGATGGCACTGGACCCATCTCTGGTATTAGTAAAGTCATTCTTCAAACTTAACTGCTAAGACAATCACAATATATGTCTCAAAAGCATAAAGAAGCTTCAGGGTCCATCTAGTCCTGCATCCTGAATTTCAGAAAACCCTGCTTGAGTTGAACTGGGCAGAAGGCTGTTAAGTCTGTGGTCACTCAGAGAACTGTAGAGCTAACTTGAAGGGAAATTGACTTTTCACATCACTCAGCAACAGTCCTCTACCATTTCTATTTTGCCATCCCATTAGGGTGACAGTGTTCATCACAGCAAAAGTTTTGTATGACTGAAAGGGTCCTTGGTGACTAATTGACCAATGACATACTTATTAGGATATATCACATAAAACTCTGGCCCAAAAATATATCTTGTTTTGAAAAACACAACATAAAACAAAATTTGATTTAATTTATAAAGCAAATAAATTGAGTAACAGTGTTGCTGGTGGGAGGTGGGATTGATTATTCTAATTTTAGAAGAATTTGTCACTTTAAAAATGGTTTAGCATGAGAGATCCTTTAGAGTGCCCACGGGAATCTAGATGTACGTTCATTTATTATAATAAGTATCCATTAAACACAGTTGTTCAGGAGCCAATCCATTGTACAATGTAAGGTATACCTGTACAATGTTTGGAATGTTTCCTTGGCTTTAACAGTGAGAGATTTAAATCTGTGCATACTTTCACAAACACGAAATCATTTGTGATTCCAATGAATTGATCGAGCAAAGAACCATACTCTTTTTAGTAAGGTGATCACATATATGTCCCCATTTGTTCAATACATTGCAAGTTTATGCAAGTTGTACTACAGTAATTATTAGTAGTGCCCCTCTTCACTCTCAAAAGTATCCTGGTTTGGATGATAAATTATTAATATATAGTCACTTATTGATATGGTTGCTGCACAATAGAATAAGTCCAGTGTTAATTTGAACATAGAATGGAATTACACAAATAAAATTCAGCCAGCACTCACAGCAGTGCCACTGGGTTTAGTATCATTCATTCATTATATCATTATGTAGTATTCAAACTTTAGCAATTATTTATTGAGTATTCCAGGCAATGTATAGGATGCCAGCGATCCAACTGTGAGCACACTCTTAAATGCTTTCAGAAGAAGGGTAGGTTGTAAATGTGAACAAAGTATATAATATACATGTTGCATATCTCAGTTAATACTTAATAAGAGAGATAGCCATTAGTATCATATAAATGAAGAAACAGGCTTGCAGACATGTCATATCTTGCTTATTATCACACATCCTGTATATATAAATTTCAAAGTTCAAAGTCACATGTTATTAATTTTTTGCACTTATCTTTTCATCATTTTACCTTGAAGGTATAATTGGGAGATGCATTAAAGCACCTGGAGCTTGGAATGTGGGAGGGGATGAACAGAGGTGGTGATGAAAAGGAACGGGTGCATTGAATTGCTACTCTGTGCAACAGCTTTCTGAGTGGTCCAGACCACCCAGCAGGAGCATTTCTCTAGGCCTTGCCAGGGAAATTATGACTTGTGTGGACACACTAATGGGACACAGCATGGCTTCTGGGCCCACAGAGTGATCTGATGTTAAATAGATACTTCCATTTGATTGGATTGCCATATTTCATCTACTGTTAAAATCCCGAGAAAATTGAGTTCCATTTCTGTCCTCCACAAAAATTATTGCCCTCTTACCAACCTTGTCCTTCATCCTTCAAGAGAAGAATACTGTTTTGAAAATGAGCAACAATTTCTAAAATTATAGAAGTCTAAAAGAAACAAAAATGAAGGGGAAAAAAAGGAAAAAAAATGAATTTAAAAAAGTAACTCTGGAAATCCTGAAATACACACAAAATATTGAGTTTCTGACCCAAAAGGAAGAGATTCTGTGCTTGCCGAGTTTCCCAAAAAGCTTTGGTTCTTTCTGATATCCCCACAAATCACTGTGTTCTAAGGTTGTTAAAGAAGGGGCATGAACCTCCAGGCTCCTGTCCGGCAACAGCAGCACATAAAAAGCTGGTTGTCTTCCTCTCTTCCCTCAGTCCTCAGATGCAGCTCAGAAAGAAAGAAGAAGAGCAAAAATTAAGCCATACCTTACATGAAGGATATAACACAGACATTATCTTATAGGATAAATATTGGGAACACTGTCAGTCTCTGCAGCAGAGATTTCATTTTTATTATTAAAAAGCACATGATAGCAGTAAAGCAGGGGATCCTAACCTAATGAGCAGTTCAACAGGTAGTGGCTGCTGTGGAGAGAGTATTTTTGCCAACTTAACTCTGGGATTCCCAGAGGGGCAGAGATAAGACCCGCATAGTGTCTTCTCCTCTTGCAAGTAAGAAACTTCCTTATAAATTCTGACTGCTGCTTTTCTTCTGTCAGTTGATACTAAGACTTACAGAGAAAGGGAGTGTAGTTCTTCCTGGCTTAAGGGAAACACCAGCAAAAGCACATCAGGAAATATAACTATGCAAATACATTGGGGGCACAGAAACATAAAATTCTTTGCTGTGCTGTTTCTATTACCTCAAAATTCTTCCCTTACTACAAGTTAAGTGTAATAATAGATCTAAAAAGTGTGGCATCAACTTGTGAAAGCCATTTCTCCTCCTTCGTTTTTGTAAAAAATGGATGGATCTCCTCAAAATTCACTTACATTGCTAACATTCCAGTGTTTTTTTCCCCTCTTTAATGAAGACCTCTTATATTGTGGATGCAAAGGGCACCAGTATCAAAAGATGCAACACATGCCTTCCATTCCACTTCACTGTCCACAGTGGGAGTTCATTCTTCCCGCTCCGTCTCACAAGTTCTAAGCTTTGAATTCCTACTTACAGGTTGTGGTAGAGACACTTTGTTTCAGAACCCAGCATTGATCTTATCACAGTGCCCTCCAGGATAGGATGTCATAAAGTGTCAGTGCGCTAACACACCAAGTATAAAGTACTTAGCAGGTGCCTGCCACACCCAAGTAAGCGTTGGTTATCATTGTTAGGTTTAGTTTTGGCTATTATTATTGTTAGCATTAGTGTTGTCTTCTTGCTTCTCAATAACATTCTTGTTTACTGTTTGTGATCTTTTTTCTCACTGAGTAAAGTAATTACATATATTATATATATATATGTATATGTGTGTTATATATATGTGTGTATATATATGTATATATTATCCTTTCCATTTTCCCCCTCCCTCTGTATCATCTTTCTTTCCTTTCTATACATTTTTTCTGCATGCCTCTGCTCCTGACTCTGCATGAAATGCCAACCTTCTCAGGCTTTCTTCGGTGATGTCTAAACTCACACACTCAAATCAGGACATATGGCATCATACAAGTAGCTGATCAATAGTTCACTCCCAATATGTTCATCTCCCATCACTGGGCCCAGTAATAATAATGAAAGTTCTCTGTTTATTGGACATCCTCTGCCATGCAATCTACATACTCCATGGTTTCCTACAAATCAAATACTCAGATTTTTTTTGTCTCTTGGTTTCAGCTCAGGAGTTGCTTCCCCTAGGTGATTCCATTGCTTGACCTTTCTGCCCTCTCTCAAAGTTCTTGGCTTGCAAGCAGCATAATAAATTCCCATCTCATCATCATTAACTGTCAACTGGAAATCTACCATCAGGTGAAGGGTAGAATAGGATCCCATGTCTTGTCACTAAAGCATGCTAGATCTCTAATAGCTCATTAGCATACCATACACAAGCATCCTGCTTTTAATTAGTTACGTGGTGTGATAATTAAGTAGTATTTCTCTGCAGTTTTCCCTTGCGTGGGGAGAAAAGGGAGGAAAGAGGTTGACTAGCGACAGAAAGTGGTGTTAAAGCTAAGTATGAAGTTTTAAGTAATTGTGACCCTGGGGACAAAATAGTCAGCAAACTCGTAAGGGGAGAAAATAAAATACTTCCCTTATGTTAAAAAAAAAAATAAATGACAGAAATCTCCCTTTCTGTATTCTTACTGGTAGTTATTTGAAGGAAAATAACTTTTTAAAGTTAAACCAAAGATAAAAACACATAAATAGAGCCGAAGAATGTCTTTTGTTATTTTGTCTTTTATTGCGAGAGGAAAGCACGACTTATGTTTTAGGGCTAGTCCAGTTCAAGGAGATTAGGGGAAGAAAACTGCCAATATTGTAAATTGAATAAATAGCCACCCTAAGGTGTCTTGATATTTCAATACAGAAACATTCAGGAAGCCTGTATGTGAGCCCCAAAGATTGACCAAGATAGTTACATTAAAATCTAATCCTTTCTTCTCACCTGTGGGAAAGTGGATATACCACCTCTCTGGACAGTGGTCATGCCATTAGTGTGAGGCAAGGCATGAGGGGGAGAAATCGCCCTTCTCAAGAACTCCACCATCTTGGAACAAGTATTTAGATTACTATGGCCAGAGGACATATAAACTACAGCTGTGTTCTGGCAGGGTGTATGCTGTTGGGTTTCTTCTGATGGAGGAGCAGATGGCAGGCTATGAGCCATCTTTATGTGTATTTGAAAAGTTACTACATCATCAAAAGGACAGATGTAAACCTGTTATGATATAAAGTACCAAATGTAGTCTCCCACATTGAGCCTTAATAGTAATTTAGTCTCTTAATCTCTCAGAAACCATATCTATCTCAGACAAATGCCAAATTCCCAGTTAAAAAAATTCCAACGTGAACCTTAGCCTGTCTCTAAGTGACTCTTCCTCAAGAAGATTAGAATCAACAGCTCTGTTTCCCTTACGCATATGCTTTTTCATGTTATGGTATAAGAAGAAATATTTCAGGTCTTTTTCCTGATTCCCGGCACAGAACTCCTAAAACCCTTGGGATTTCCTCGGTGATAGATATGTCGTTTGTTATTCATAACAAGCCCCTTTTGATCACACCTGAATTAGCTGGGTTTATGCTAATGAGGTGACTTGGATGGGGCCCCTAGATAGCCTCAGGACCAGAGCTGCTCACCAGAAAGACCAAGTGATTAGAAGGTTAGAACTTTCAGCCCCACCATGGACCTCTGGGAAGGGGGATATTGCTGGAGATGAAGCTCTATAAAAACTCTTGAATGACCAGATTTGATGAGCTTCAGAGTTGGCAAACACATTGAGGTGCTGAGGGGTGACAGGCCGGAGGAAGGCATGGAAGATCTGTGCTCTTCTCCGCCCCCATCCCCTCCCCCATGCACATCTTCCATCAGGCTGTTCCTGAGTTGTATCTTTCATATTAAACTGGTAAACATAAATAATATATTTCCCTGTGTTCTGTGAGCCATTCTAGCAAATTATTGAACCTATGGAGGGGGTCATGGGAACTCCAGATTCATAACCAGTCATTCAGCACTATGGGAGTCCCAGGCTTTCAACTGGCATTGAAATGGGGCAGTCTTGTGGGACTGAGCCCTGAACTTGTGAGATCTGATGCTAACCCATTATAGGACACCCAGCTGGTATCCAGAGGTTTGGAAAAATTGCCTGGTGAGGAAAACTACCCACACATCTGGGCCAGAAATGTGTGTAAGTGTAAAAGAAACAGAGTGTATTTTGTCAGACATGTCAAAGCTGATTTTAATAAAATATGTGCAACAGTATAAATCTATTTAAAATGGGTAAATCTATTTAAATGGAAGACTATTCTCAAGCCAACCTTCTTCAACCGAAAATCAATATAAAGAGAAATAACAATATACGTGTAGCATATGGACATTACAAAACAATGGTCAAGTCACATGGAATATTACCAAAAAAATTGGTGATTTTAAAATAGAGACCTGAGAAGTGCATGGATTAAGAATGGAGTAGGGCCGATGAGTTTAATGTCCGCCTATCACTGCCACCATCTTTTCTCCTCTAACTCCATGTCCCTATCCCTCTCTTGTTTCCTTGACATTAACAGTCAGGAGACTGAACAATCCCCCTTGATCGCTGTGAGCCTCCCAGAGAGTCTGGCCTCAGAATGTGTGAGCTGTGCAGCAATTGACTGGGCTGTACTAGACTGCGCCTTAATGTCTTGGAAGCCACCTCCTACTAGCATATGGGAAACATCACAAGGCCATTTCTTTGCCCAAGTTTGGCAAGCAAGCAACTCTAGACAACTCTCCAACTTGGAACAAAACAAAGTCCAGATTAAAATGTGATCTGAAAGAAGAGTAGGGGGAGAGTTTTTTTATCTCCTTATCTCAGAAGAGTAATTTTTTAGGGTTCTCCCAGACACAGAGAAAGACACCAGGGAGAGAGCAGAATATACTTGGCATCTTCCACTGTAATTTGATGAGGTAGTGCACTAATTAGGTTCTGCTGAAGTAGCAGATAACATAGTATTAAAAGGTGATATTTTCCTTAAACCTTAAATGGGACAGGCAGGTGGTAACAGCCAAGTGCAGGCTGATGGGCAAACTTGTTTCATTGCCATCCTGCCTGGTAGCAGCACATAACAATTTTCAATCATTTTCAGAGGGAGTTTGTCTCTAGGAGATGATCAGTACTTTCCTCCACACTTGGTTCTCGTTCTTGCAAGCAGCTGAGTGTGTACCTTTCCTTTCTGGGCAAAGAAGCGACAGATGACTCCTTATAACTTTTACTAAAAATCCAGGCCTCAAAATCATGTTGCCATAGTTCCTTAGAAATCAAAAGATACAGCAAAGAGAGTATATTTTTCTGTACAGGTTAATATTACTGGTATTAGTAGATACGATCATTAATTGTTAAGATTGAGCCATATTTTATAAATGCAAGCTCATATTTCTAGATCTGTGCTCAAAAAATTAAAACTGTTTCTCTAATGAGAAGCAATGTAAACGTTGTTGTAATCTTGATATGTGCTTCACGGAAGTGAAGCTGAAAACACTATTTAACCATGTCATTCAATATACAGTTTCTTATGATACATGTTACTACAAAAATACCTGAACTTTTTTATGGTGGGAAATCAGTTCCTGCAATTAGAGAGCATGCATAGTTCATTATGATCATCTTCTTGTCTCTGTCCCCAAAACATTCTTTGTTGTCTTTGTCATTGGTAAATTAAACAAGTGCTTCTATACCAACATTGATTTTCTTTTGTCTCACAAAGTGTTATCTTCCCTGTGACAACTAAAGAACCTACAAGTGACAGAGTGACAGAGCCCAACCCAGAATCTCTCCCTTAAAAAATGCTTTGATTTAAGGGCCTGCAAAACAAGATCATTGGGGCTTCTCCTCACTAAGCACTCAGCAGACCAGTTTCTATAATGCATCTGAAGGCCTCAATCCCTTCACCTCCTCATGAGGGACCTACAAGAACATTCCAAGCACAGAAAACTGCAAGTTATGTGGCTTGCTTTGATTTTGATGATTTCATCCTTCCCTGGTAAATGTCTTTTTCCTCCTTCTTCTGTCCTCTTATGCACATGCTATCCTCTTGAACTCTTTCCCCGCTCACCTAGCAAGATGTGCTGAATGATTTTTGAACTAAAATTGATTGCATTCTTTTCTGTGCCATGGTAGCTTTTGTATCATTTATCCCCTAAAATCTAGATGCCTTACCACACGAGGAGATTGACATCTTCACATAGCACCATCTAGGATCTATGTGTTATATGATTTCTACTTCCCTGATATTTAAACATAAAATTCAGATTTAATATCACCAAGTCAATAAACCTATCCTCTAACATCTAGAAGCCCTACTACCCCAGTAGGACTAAAATCTTCACATGGTACAGTCTAGAATTTATGGTATTATGATTTCTACTTCCCTGATATTTAGAATCAAATTTCAGATTTTGTATCATTCTAGTCAGTGACAGCAACAAGAACAATAGGTAGTAACTATTAATTCTGTTTGCATAGGAAATGGAAGAGAGGCTGGAATGTCTTTTCTTTTAGCACAATAGTCCTTGCATTTAGGCAAAAAGACCTAAAATGGCAAATAAAATATGACTATTTCTACCTGAAGCTGGTCAGAAAAATGATAAGAAAATGGTAATAAAGGGAATCCATTAGGCTCATTAGGGAAGTGATTTAGTAATTATTGCATTCTTAAATTATTCTTGCACTATATAGATCAGCCACAGAGTATTAAAATTTTATTTCCTCAACTTTTCTTACTTTAATTTAGGAAAAAGATGCTAACACAGATATATATAAGTTATATTATCTATTATATCATATTAATATTTATTAATACATTATATTTCATTAATAATATAGCCTATTTTATTATACATTATTATATTATGTAATATTTTATATAAATACACACCCAGATAGAGAATAGCAACATATTCAAGTGACAAAGAGACTGACCTAAGTTAGAGCATTTTGGAAAGGAGACTTATAAGACCAACCACATTCTGTGAACCTGCCCAGAGTTGGCTAAGAATTTTCTGAAGAACTTAGTCTTCAGAAAGATTGGATGCAGCACATTGTGCTAATTTTTTAGATAAATAATTGTTTCCTAAACAGGAAATGGTGTAAAATACAGATAACCTTGAGCAAAGCAAAACTGGACAAAAAGGGAATTCAAAGCTATGAGGAAGACTGAACCAAAGGGGTAGAAAAGTACAAGCAGAAGAGGGCATCAGATGGTAGCTTTCTAAATAGCAAGGTGACACACCGATGATTCACGGTGATGCTAAGATAATAAAAATGCATAAGAGCCCTGGCATCATAAACAGACACATGTTATCACAGAACAGGAAAGCTGTAGCCCGTAGCTCCTGTTTATAAGGTAAGGGGAGCTTCTATCTGGCAACCCCCTTCTAGGTCTGAGGGCCCCAGGATCAGAAAGATGCTGATAACTGGTAATGAAAGAAGAAGCCAACAACAAAAATGATTAAAGAACTTTAGGGTGCATGAAGATTAGAAGAATAAAATAGCTCCAGTTCCACTGTGATAACTAGGAAGGAATATGCATGATCACTATCTACAAGTGCTGTATCAGAAAGTTGTAAACACTAAGGAGGCAAAGGAATAATTTACAGTACCGCGATACCGAGGTATATGTGGCTAAGGGTAATAGGATAGAATTACACTTTGCAAAATATAATTTGAAAGCTTTGGAATATATTTTAGAAAAGTTAATTGTGCACAAACTGTTTTACATGCTCAGAATGTTAATTAGCTGCATCCTTTCCCAGGCGATATTCTTTCTCTGCCTCCACCTCTGCCCCCAGCAACAAACACTCAAGGAGAAGCACTTAACTGAATAACAAATCTCCCACCGGAAATGTTGCTTTGGTCTTGGGGCCTTGGGCCCTGGTTCTCCTTCTCCCTCCCTGGGACACAGACGCACATTAATTGGTTTTCGCCTCTCTAAGCCTCACTTATGTTGATGACTCAGGCCAGAGAAAAAGAGTTAGAAACCTGAGAGGTATGCAGCTGTAGCAGTCAAAAAGTCCTCCCCCACTCCTTCTCCTTATGCTCCCGCTTCACCCCCCACCATTGGTGTCCAAATGCAGTTACTAATGCCCGGGAAGATCACGCAGTGGTCTCAAAGAGAATCCTAAGACTATGCACTGAGATCTTGAAGAAATTATTAGAAACTTTCTGCATTTTTAATCTCATTTTTATTTCTATTTTTATATATTTTACATCTATAATAGCATAGTTTATAATATATTGGTATGGCAAATTAAGAATACTATTTGAAAATAGATAAATATGTATATATGAAGTCATATGCTCAATTATTTTTTTTACTGGAGAGGAGGAAGGCTCCGAGAGATTAAAGAGTCCTACTACCACTAGGTAGTGTCAGTAAATATCAAATGAGATCAAGCATGTTTGCTTAAGCCCTTTGGAAAGTTAAACGCGCTATACAAACGTAAAAAAGGATCCTTATTGAGAGGATTAGAAGAAGGGGAAGTTTAGCATTCCTTTCGTAAGAGAAAGACAATCACTTAAAACCGTCTTCCTGAATACAAATGGAAGATTTAGCCCTAAATGCGAGGCAAATACCGAATCTTGGAAACGTATCTTCTCAAGCAGCATTCCATACCTGGGAAATTTCAGGTGGAAGGCAGAGAAGAAAGACTACAGACTAAAGGAAAAAAGGGAATACTGAAGATGCATGGCCAGGCATAGAAGTATAATATTTTGAGATGAAGTAAAATCAGAAATAGGAGGAGAGAACAAGCAGGAATGATACTGCAGAGGATAAAGTTGGTTGTTATGAGGGCAGGGAGCTAATGAGTAGGAGATTCAAACGCTTTCTTTAACCCATTGCGTTTATTGCCAAAAGCATTATCCAGTCACACTCAACCAATAGGAGATAAGCCAATTTTACAAGCAACTCTACCACTAGTAGCACAACCACACACATTTATGTCGTGCTTTCCAAATTAAAAACTAGTTTTGTACATGTCATTATTATATTGGCTTCTAGTTGTGAAAGACAGAGAAGTAACCTATCAAAGTAATAAAAGCCTTAAAATAATGCACACATATAATTATAAAACACAATGAACATAAGAATAAGCCTTTGCAAAATTTTCCAATTTTTAGTTTATCTTGTAGACTGTCAGGAATGAAAACGAACCAGTCTAAATTATTCACCATTTGTGAACAAAATATAACCATTGAATACTGTCTTATAACCTGTAGAGCAATATTAGAACACACCATCGATATTTTATATGAGTGTTTTTAACTGCTATCTTTGGCCCAATGGCTCATGAATAAGCTAAAAGAAAAAAAAAAGGTTTTTGAATAAATGCAATTGATTGAGTCATGTGCATGTTGGTGAGATAGGTTTGGCATTTTATTAATAAGTCTGACATGTTATTGGGTAGCTAAATGTATGTTCTGAAAATCTATTAGCTGACTGCAGAGCGACTGAACAATTTTGCAGTTTCTGCTGTCCTAATTATTGAATATATTGAATAGTGTTACAACACCAACAAACTGATGCATTTTGGGGGAAAAAAAACCAGTCCTTGGGTAGGGTGAAGCCAAATTCTAACGTTTACAGATTTGGTAAAATAAGAACAGAATAACCTCATTTATGTGAGGGAGTTCTTTTAAAAAGCAGAATTTTTATTGATGTAAAATATCTTCCCAATTTTTCAAGAGTGTTACACATAATCTTTTGCTAAGAAAGCACAAGTTATGCATAGATGTCACTCTCTTTCTCTCTCTCTCTTTTTATTGAGTTGTCTGTTTGCATTATTACACATGCAATGAGAGATCACTTTGGAAGTACATGCTCACCTGAAAATACAACTCTACTTTACTGTTAGGCAATTGTGTTCACCTTCAGGAAGCAGGGCTAACGCATGATTTTTTAAAAACAAATTTCCCTATTGACCATTATTGCTTTATGGATTCAAATTACGGACCTGACTGTTACTTACAATGTGACACATTTCTTCAAAAGAGATATCCAGCACCTAATTATTGTGCACAATTATAGAGCAAGATTTTTTTTAAAAATGTTGCTTTCTTTTAGAATTCTGTTAAAGTCTAATTTAAAAAAAAAGCTTGGAAAAAATTATTCCTGACACTCTGTTTAGTAGATTATGATTCTCACATATACTAGCCTAGTACTAAATTTTAAAATGAGGAAGCTTTTTACCCAATTAAACAAAAAAGTCACAGAAGAGTGGAATGAAGCTTCCATATTTAAATAAGTTGTTGGTAATGCTCAGATAATAAAAGATATTTTGAAACCTTCTGAAAATTCACAGAAGACTGATACAAATGGCAAAAAAGATTATAATGAGGGTTGGAGGAGAAGATGGATTCATCCTTAGATTCACTCATTAATTTTTCAGAAAGGCAATGGTGTTAAATTTAGTTCAGGAGGCCGCAGAAGTGCACATTCTTCATTCTTTTATGAGAATGAGATAAAGGACAAGAAAACAAGCTGGAATCAAAGAATCAGTCAAAAGCAAATAAGGTGACAAGTTAGGATCAATGAGGATCAGTTTTAATTCCTGCATTTTACCTGATAATTGCCAGGTTATTAATTTTATAGTGTTAATTAATGTCGCTTATACTTAATGAGAAATTGCAAACTTTTGAGTCATTAAGGAAAGTCAAAGGATGTTTCCATGTTTACTGAGGAAGCAAAGAATACTTCTTTTTCAAATTTCAATAGAAGAGGTGAAACAAGAAAAAGACACAAAGAATAACATTTACTTAACCATTCACTGATTTAACTAATATTTATGAAGCACTGACTATGTATCAGAAATTCTATAGCTAATGAATTTATAATAATAAGCAAAACTAAAAATTTCCCTGGAGATCATGGAACTTAAATTCAAACAGCCAGAAACATTATATTGCAATTGTATTACAATTAAGAGTTATATTACCATTCTCAATCAGATATCTAAATTGATTTTATCTTATGTTTTGTTGTTTTTGTTGTTTGTTTTGTAATTGGCAGCAAATATTCAGAACAAATCAATAATTTCATACAGGAAAGTGTAATAACACCATTGTTTCCTATAATCCAAATGTATTTCATGAAATTGTCATACTGCACTGTTCTTTTAATTCTTCTTACAAATTGAATCATGCACTACTACTCAAGAAAATTATGCAAAGAACATTGGAAAGCAGAAAAGACAGAAGAGAAAGAAAGGAAGGAAAGAGAACTAAGACAACCAGAAGAGTAAGGGTACATAACAGGAAAAGACTGCTTTATATAGAGTGTGCTTGGGACCTAATAGTCACTCCTTCACCTCTCATGATTTTGAGGGATGGAGTATATATGCACAGATAGGGTATACTCCATTTGTGAATGTGCACCATTTTTAGTAGTCTGTAAAATTTCCAATGCTGTATTTCCAATGCTTGGCTGTCTGCTAAAAGGGAATTTAGAGAACACGATGTGGATCTAAGGCTGAAAAGCAACCTCTGCCCTCCGATTCTAAATTTAGAGCTTGGGACCCACACGGAGTGTGCCGCCTTTGAAAAGCACAAATCTTCCGATGAAAACCATGCCCTGGGCCTTGCCCAGAGCACACCCAACACAGGTTTAGAAGCAGACAGCCCAAAGCACAGGAGCGCCCATGTGAAAAACAGGCAGGAAGTACTTGCTGAAGCTGTATACAGAAATTTTAAAAAACGTAAAATAGAGCTTTATTCTTGCTACTGTGGAACAGTGGGGCTCAGGCCATTCATGACAAGCAACTCAATGGATGTCAGGATCTGACCGGTCAGATTTATCCTTTCTCTCCCTCCTCCTCGCTTGGATGGGAGAAAGCGATGGGGTGAAATGGTTGAATTATTCCACTTTATAGAAAAGTGAGCTGACAAAGATGCACAGAAGAGAAAAGGGAAAGAGAGTACCAGGCACAGTGAAATGGAGAAATTATAATAGCAATTTAGAAAGGATCAGGTATTTTGAGTAGGCTTTCAACTCTTACTTTCTACCCTTTGCATACTAAGCTTTGTGGGTATATGTAATTACAAGTAAAGGCATATTATATATTAATCATATCATCAATGCATCATTCTATTACTTCCTCCAACCACTTCTACAATTTCACTCAAGCTGGAAGTCACACTATCAAAAATTAAAGATGACTTGGGGGGTCACAACTTGTCCATTCTCCTGAGTAGTGAGTAAACACTGGTTTTCATCAGTATTTTGTACAGGTGAGATTCTATCTTTCCATGCTAGTGTGCACAAGGGTATGCCCAAATGCTTTTGCCTTGCTGGTTGGTTTTGCACAGAGACAGGTTTTAAATGCACTAGGGGAAAGCAGCTTTTGCTAAATGTTTTATAACGTGTCAGGAAACCTTTATCGAACATTTAATCCGAAACCTGGCTTTGAACCAGGGAGGCATACAATTTCGTAATTAATTTTTTTAAACCTTCTTTTGCTAATCGCTGATAAAAAGCT
>RJWJ010031932.1:0-18846 GCA_004363605.1 Indri indri
AGAAAAAGAGAGAGAGATCTGAATGAACTAATTATTCCATCTTTAAGACTCAAATTAGCTGTTATAACCCCAACTATTCAAAGAACCTTGCTTGAACTAAAATTATCTAATCTGCAAAATATTTCTTAGCTGTTCTAATATTGATGTCAATAATATATCTATGCTAAGAAGAAACATTTCTTATTGAAATCTCTGATTTCTCAATAAATGCATTTTTAATTTAGTCTAACTCATTCTGAGTCATAGGCTTTTTCAAATTTGGCACCTATTCAAAAGAATATGTATTAGGCAGAAACTAGAATTCAAGATGTAATATTTCCCTCGCTAAACATTTAAATCTATTTTTCCTCTTGCCTAGGAAAATGAATTACAATGAACTAACAGAAATCCCATATTTTGGAGAACTGACATCTAATATTACTCTGCTTTCATTGTAAGTAAGATTTCAGATCTTTTACTTAAATTATGAATAGTATACAGTTATCTTTTTTTGAGCACATATATTGTTGCTAATTATTTAAGGTCCTTGTGGGATGGATCATTGGCAATAGCTTCAATATAATCTTTGTTTTATAGAGTCCATAATATAATCCCAGAAATAAATGCAGAGGCGTTCCAGTTTTACCGTGCTCTTGAGAGTTTAGACCTTAGCTCAAATATGATATCAGAAATCAAGACATCTTCATTTCCTCGAATGCAGCTTAAATACCTGTAAGTAAAATAGAGTTTAAATTAGATTTACTTTAAAGTGCTTGTTTACTACTACTCATTGGTACCTATCTTCCCAAAAATGCCTGTTATTCATTATGATTTTGATATGCATATGTGAAACAAACCTAAGGTCAGTTTTTCAGGTTGTTGGTTCTGTCCCTCTTTCCTGTTCCAGCCCCCAAAAGAAAGATTCCACTATTGTCAGAAAAGAATGATAGATGTCCAAGGGAATTTTTGAGATTTAATTCTGGTTTTGTTTTTTTTTTTTTTAACCAACAGTTTTGTAAAAGGTAAATAGTGGTTTGTTTAAATAGTGGCTTACTTTATGTAATGATAATTATTAGGTCGTTAAGTATGAAATGTCTGATTTCAAATCCGAAGTGTAGCTTATTATATCTCAAACAAGAAGCAGTACAATAAATCAAAGTATGCACCTAAACTATTGACACAGTTTTGTCATCTTAACGGTAGCTTGTTTATGCCGGCAGCAAGAAGCCTGGAGAGCAAGTGGTGATGAAATCATGAAAGGTGTTTTCCACAGCTTGTTGTGAATTGAATGTTTTTCCTTGCAAGAAGTGGTCCAAAGCCTGGAGAAGTGATAGTCAGTTGGTGGAAGGTCTGGTGCCTCTGTAGTTTGAGCAGCATTGTTTGTGTGACAAGTGGTTGAGCGTTGTCTTGCAAGAAGATTGGCCTGTCTCTGCTGGCCAGTCTCAGCTGCTTCATTGCAAACATCCTCATCATTTCGTCCAATTGGTTGCAATTGGTTGACATCTGCTATAATTGACTGACCAGGTTTCATGAAGCTGTAGTGGATAATACCAGCGCTGGGCCACCAGACACCATTAGCTTTTTGTGATGAATATTCGGTTTTGGACTGTTTTGGCACTTAATCTTTATCCAACCATTGTGCAGAACACTTGGCTTGCAATTGTCAAAAAGAATCCATTTTTCATCACATGTAACAATATGGTGTAGAAATGGTTCGCTTTTATGTCGTGACAGCAAAGAAAGGCAAGCTTCGAGATGATTTCTCTGCTGATTCTTGTTTAATTCATGAGGAACCCAGCTATCCAGCTTCTTTACCTTGTTGATTTGTTTCAAGTGATCCAGTATCGTTGGAATGGTAACGTCAAACCTTGCTACCAATGCATGAGTAGGTTGAGATTGATTCCCTTCCACTACAGCTTTTAGCTCATCATTATCCACTTTGGTCTCAGGTCACCCACATGGCTCATTTTCAAGATTAAAATCACCAGAACGGGACTTCTCAAACCATCGAGGTACTGTGCATTCATTAGCTAGATTCTTCCCCAACACTTCTTTGATATTTTGAGCTGTCTGTGCTGCATTGGTTCCACAACAGAACTCATACTTGAAAATAACACGAATTTTTGATTTATCCATGGTTTCACAAAAATTGCTCTAAAAATTTTTTTGAAAGATAATCACAAGCCAAGACATGTGTTTGAAAGACTAAGGATGTACCTTCACAATTAAATTAAAACCAGAAGTGTCAGTGAAATGTCAGCGATACCAACTGTCAAACTTAGTACTTAAGGAAATTGGACATTTCATACTTAATAACCTAATAGTGTGTGTGCCAGTGTTTTCCAGTTTACAAAGCATATTCACACATACTGTTTTATAACAACTTAAATGAAGTAGGTATCATAATTTTGTAGATGAAGAAACAAAGCATTTAAATGATTTGTAAAGTTGCATATAGTCATTAAGTGATTAGAGCTGAGGGCTCAGACAGATTTTTGGCAGCTATCCATTTGTGGAATTTTTCTGTTTTCCTAAATTTTTTTCTTTTGCTGTTATCTTGCTTATTTTAGGAATTTGAGTAATAACAGGATAACCACCTTGGAGGCTGGTTGCTTTGATAATTTATCGAGTTCCTTATTAGTGGTGAAGTTAAACCGGAACCGAATTAGCATGATACCGCCTAAGATCTTCAAGCTGCCTCACCTCCAGTTCTTGTGAGTAACTAAATAGGTGGATTATAAGAAGACGGTTTTTTCTTACAATGTCTTTTTCTTTTTAATTATTGTTAGAGCAGTTCAGCAAATCAATTTTCTGACTGTAAAACTATTTTTGTTAAAGGGAACTTAAAAGAAACAGGATTAAAATTGTGGAAGGTCTTACATTCCAAGGGCTTGACTCCTTAAGATCTCTGAAAATGCAACGGAATGGAATTAGCAAACTTAAAGATGGAGCATTTTTTGGCTTGAATAACATGGAAGAACTGTAAGTAGTAGGAACTTGAGAGTATTATTAGGAAAGGAGTCTGTGTGGTACTTTTTAATGCAAAATGGCTAGGGTAGTTGCTCTGATTATAAAAGGTACATTAGTTCTTGAGTAAAATCTAGCATTCAGTAGCACAATAGGGTGACCAGAGTTAACAATAATTTATTGTATATTTTAAAATAACTGAAGAGTGGAATCGGAATGTTCCCAACACAAAGAAATGATAAGTGCTTGAGGTGATGGGATATCCCAGTTACCCAGATTTGATTATTACATATTGGATGCCTATAATGAAACACCATATGTATCCCATAAATATATACAACTATTATATACCCATAATAATTAAAATTAACTTAAAAAACAGAGAAAAAGGTACATTTGTTCTTTATTCTCTGATGTGAAATAAGTATACACAAAGCTTTTAAGTTTTGTTAGCTAACTGATATTTTTGTCATCGTTCTTAGAAATTTCTCGTCTAAAAAGTTTACATTCCCTTTATGTTTTGGCTAATGAAAAGTATCAGAATTTATCCAGTACAGGTGTTTTACCACTTAGTCTGTTAGTTTTGTAGAGCCGATATTTTAAACAGTCTTATTATCTCTCAGCACCAAATCCAAAATAAGATACAAATATTTATTGAATAGAATTTGTCAGCTCACTTGGGTGGAGCAAAGGTTTATGTGTGTCTGAGAAAGACTTACTAAAGATTTAAAACTGTACTTATTGAAATGCTTTATTTTGGAACCTATTTTCTCTTCTCTCTAATTCTGCAGAGAACTGGAACACAATAACCTTACACGAGTGAACAAAGGGTGGTTGTATGGCTTGCGAATGTTACAGCAGCTCTATGTGAGCCAGAATGCTATTGAAAGAATCAGTCCTGATGCATGGGAATTTTGCCAAAGGCTGTCTGAACTGTAAGTGTTGGATGGCATTTCATTGGAGGCTATGAGACTAGAGCAGGTTGGAATAAATCATTTCTGTGGCCGATAATGAGATCTAACACCCCTCTTTACCAGAAGTTTGTCGAAAGCTCTAATTTTATCATGTAAATATAACAAGAATTTGTAAGTTGAAGCAAAATACAATTAATTCCTTATCTTCCATGTTTTCTGTTTTCAGTGATTTGTCTTATAACCAGCTGACCCGCCTGGATGAGTCTGCCTTTGTGGGTCTGAGCTTACTGGAGAGATTGAATTTAGGGGACAACAGAGTCACTCACATTGCTGATGGTGTGTTTAGGTTTCTTTCCAATCTCCAAACACTGTAAGTATATTCATCCTCTTTTTTTTTTTTTATGGTACTTTTTTTAAAACACAATAAAACAAATTAATTATAAAACAACTAATCAATCTGCAAATTTATGTATGCTAATATTTTGTGGTTTTCCTGTCCTGTGCCTCAGAGAAAGGCAGTATTATTTGTCTCTATCCCCATAATTTTTTTTATCTCAATCCTATAGTAGACAGTTCAGTTTGTACTTTTATTCTCTATCACTTAAACACCAAAGCTTCTCTTATTGTGTGTCACAGTTGCTAATGTCAAGAATGCAGTCATTTGCTTGTTCCTCTAACTTTGACAGTGCACCAGAACTACGAGTTCTCACTCAAAAGGGTGCAGGATATGTAGTGGGAGGAGCTCTGGCAGGAGACCTGATGAGTGTCACTTGTTTGCTGCATGACTTTGAACAGAAGAAACAAACACTATCTGGTATGTGCCAGATGCTTTGAAATTCTAGGATGCTACTGCTCTTTTCCATATTAGGAGGCTGAGGCTTCTAGAGATTAAAATTATTTTCTCAAAGTCACGTAGCTTGTAAATGTTTGGGCCAGAATTAGAACGCAGGTCTGTTTACTGCTGAAGCTCATATATGTTTCCTCATACCTCCAGAGGAACAAAATCACTTAGCCTTTCCTGGGCATCATTTTCCTTGTCTCTTCATCCAGTGAAAGAAGGACATAGGATTAGATGGTTGTTAAAGGCAATTTCAACTCTAAATTTCTTTGATTCTCTAAGTTATTCAACTTACAGAATATAAGAATGTATTTTTTATAATTTTATGTACTTATATATAAATATAAATTTTAGAGTATAATTTTATTGAATGAAGAGATTTTTTTAAATTTTTTTTTTTTTTTTTTTTGAGACAGAGTTTCACTCTGTTGCCCAGGCTAGAGTGCCATGGCGTCAGCCTAGCTCACAGCAACCTCAAACTCCTGGGCTCAAGCAATCCTACTGCCTCACCTTCCCAAGTAGCTGGGACTACAGGCATGCACCACCATGCTTGGATAATATTTTTTTTCTATATATTTCTAGTTGTCCAGCTAATTTCTTTCTATTTTTTTTAGTAGAGACGGGGTCTCACTCTTGCTCAGGCTGGTCTCCAACTCCTGAGCTCAAATGATCCGCCCGCCGTGGCCTCCCTGAGTGCTAGGATTACAGGCGTGAGCCGGCCACGCCTGGCTGAATGAAGAGATATTTTGATAAAATATAGTAATATCAAACATGGAGCGGAGTAAGAGAAAACAAAGAGTAATTAATAGAATTTCTATTCTTAAGGTTCCTGAATAGGGGATTTTGTAGTCATCAGGTTCAAAGTTGAAATAGTTTCAGAAGAGAGGAAGGCTTCGAACTTTGGGACCTAACCATCAATGAGAAGGAAAGTGTGATAATTTTGTGAAGGTGTATACACCTGCACGGATGTGTGTTTGATTTTTTTTTTTTTTAACTTCTTTCAGATTTGTCCTTGAAAAGCTAAAAGTGATTTCTGTAAAGCTGTCTCAGATGAATCTAAAAACATAAAATAACAGTGATGTCCTTTTTTCTCCCCTTTTCCTACATTATCAGAGGTGAAGTAGATCATTGCAAACTCAAAAACTTAGATGCAGCTGCAGCCTTTTGGCAATTAAAGGGATGACAAACTGGTTCTTTCAGTATACCACTGATTATTACTTTTAGAATTAAAGTTTAGGAAAGTAATTGCAGAAGTAAATGGTTGTTCACTGCCAAAGAGATAGTTAAGGCAGAATTAGGATCAGACCTGAGAAACTCTGGCTTTAGCCCCATGCTTTTGCCAGAGTAGATATAGTTCTGACTTGATTTGGTGAATGATTTCTGTTTATGCTGTGCTGTGGAGGAAGGGCAAACTCCTGAAGAGTTGGGCAGCTGGTTGTTTCAGTGTTTATTCTTTAGTAAAATAAAATGAATTTTGTTAGCTTTTCACTTAAAGATAGCTAAGTGAAAAAAGGGATCTCCTATCTCCTTACTATTAGTATTGATATGTGATTAATATTAATCACGCAACTTTACATGTGCCTTATAAAGCAAAAAGCTTTATGCTTTATTTTATTATGAGATTACTTAAGGAAGCAAAAGTGGATTAAATATTTTTAACTAGTATTTTTTCCATCAGCACATGTTGTGGTGCAATTGCATTTCCTCTCAAAATGGAACAGTGGATTTTGAAAGATCAGTACTGTCCCTTTTAAAGAAAATATAGGGACCACTCTAACACATGAGTATATCACTCTTGCTTCCCAGGGGGCATGTTTAATTGCTCTTGAGCTGTGAAGCTCTGTATCGATATTACTCTTTATCAGCCTTTTTAAGTTTAAGGGTCCAAGGGAAGGCTTGGGTCACCCAGAAATCCCATTAGTCTGAAATCAGATTTATAAGCCATACCCCTTGCCTCTTGAAATACTCCTGCTTTTTCCAGGACCCTGTCTGTAATTTTTAATATGCTAATACAGTTACAGGCTATTAGCTAGGAAGATTAATACTGTTAGTACATTGCTTAATTTATTTACCAAGACCAGCTTAATTCTAAGCTTATGAGAATCAGTTCTTACATGTTTATCACAGATATTCCTTAAGAAGCAGAATTGGGTCTTTATCATAAATAACTGTTAAAATAAGGATTATAATTAGCATGTGCACCTTGCCCATGCCAGGGTGCTGTCCGATGGTGTGATGGTCATGTTGAGTAACATAACCTGTCTTTTCTATTTCTGTAGAGACTTAAGAAACAATGAAATTTCCTGGGCCATAGAAGATGCTAGTGAAGCCTTTGCTGGACTCACAAGTCTCACTAAATTGTATGTATTTATAATATTTATGTATGTATACAGAGGTGTATTTTCAAGAACCAGTTGTAAATGTGATTGAATTGTATTTATTTGATATGGCTAGAAGGTCTGAGCTTTCTGACCCATCTGGGAGCTTCGTTTATCAAGTGGTGTTTTTCATTTTGGGAGGTAGTTGTTGGTGGGGCACTTTTTATTGAAAAAGCATCCCAGCAGACACTTGAAGAGAAGTTATTTATGGAAGTAGAATTTCTATTCAAGTAAAGAAAATGTGCTGAGAAACTAGAGTTGAACTGGTAATGGTTATCTGTTTAATCGTGGGAGATTTATGGATAATTCATCTAGCAGAGGAGAGTATTCTCTCACAAAAGGTTTTAGATCTTCTCCCATGAGAAGAATTTCTCCAAAGGTTCACACTTCTCTCAATTTCTTTAACCTGATGGTCTTTTGCTAAGAAGGTAGAAATGAAGAATATAAACTAATTTAGCATATGAAAACTACCAGTTTATCAGTGGTCAGAATGGTTGTTCAGAAGTACCTCATTGAGCTTCAGCATCTTAATAGAAGCTTTTATGCTATTGGCTAATAATAAAAATTCATAACTTTCTTAAAAATGTATGTTCTCATCAAATTGTACACATTAAATATGTGCAGTTTTTTGTGTATCATTTATACTTCAATAAAGCTGTTAAAAATACAAAAAAAACACTAAGCTTATTTTCACCTTTTATAGGTAAATGTGTAATGAATTTAATTTTGTTTAATGGACAGCTTTATTAGAAAGGTCTGTTTGTATTTCAGAATCTTACAAGGAAACCAGATTAAGTCAATTACAAAGAAAGCATTCATTGGTCTTGAATCCCTTGAGCATCTGTAAGTATTTTGCATACATTTTCTTACTATTAATATATCATCTCTTCTATTAGCAGAGGTTTTCATGACCTTGTAAGGTGTTTATATAATTTAATTATAGAAATGGTGACTGATAATGTTTCATTTCTCTTTATTTCAGAGATTTGAACAATAATGCTATAATTTCTGTCCAAGAAAATGCTTTTTCTCAGACTCACTTGAAAGAACTGTAAGTAACTTAAGTCTTTTTTATTACCAATTAGATCATTCCTGCTTGTTGTGCTTAAAGTGTAATGAAAGTGACCCAGGTGTTTCCAAAAGGACACAGCAAAGTTCAGGCAGAAAAAAAGAAAGTGTTAATACTCAGTTATTTTAGTGGTTGGATATAATTTTAAAATAACCCAACATTGAAAAGTCTGGAGTGTGTGGCACCAAGACCTTCTGTTTTGCCTGTGCTGCCAATGCTTATAACTAGGGAATTGTAGCACTGTTCCTTGTGCTTTATGTATACCCTACTGTTCTTTTTTTTTCCCCCATCCGTTCCTTTGTGGACTATCATAAACATGTGTTCCCAATTCTTACCTTTGGGTTGGTTACAATTAAGTTATTATGTGATTTTGGTTTTTAGTTACTGAGGTGATCTAGCACTTTAAGTATGATTATCAAAGAGAATGTCTCCAGTCTGTTGTTCAAACTACTAAAATGTTCAAAAACTGTTCAGTAGTTGCAATAGACAAATACACACACACACACACACACATAATTTTATACTCTTTTTCATGCATGACTTTAAAAAATTGCTCTTTTGGTTTAGAGATTTCCTTGGGGGAGAGGAATTTAGGGTAAGCTTTGGTATTATTTTCAAATTCTGGTGATTCGAATATAGAGCCAGGTTTGAGGACCACTAGACTATAACAATTACTTTGCCTTGGCTGGAAGTTACTCACAGGATAGTCTGAAGCAGAACTGCTTCATGACGAGATAAGGATGGAAATTCAGAATAAGCATTTAGAAACTTTTAGAACAAATTGCAATTACTGTGACACTTTTGTTGTAGTTTATAAAAATATTGGTCTGCAGTGGATTGGAAATTTAAAAAACTGGTCCTTACGACAGATAATTTGAGATGTACTAGAAATGTGTCAGTTTTCAAACTGTTTAGGTTCAAATCCTTGCCCCATTCCTTACAAATTATGTGACAGTGGGCACATTGTTTAGCCTAAACTCAGGTTTTTGTTTTTTTTTTTAACCCCTCAAAATGGGAATAGCACCTCCCTCACGATTATGTGAAGATAAAATGAGATAATCTGTTTACTCAAGTAGTTATTCATCATCTGCTATGCAAGGTACTATTCTGGATGCCAAAAACAACAGTGAACTAGACAGAGTCTCTGCTCATAGCATATTATAATAAATTCTAGTACGGAAGATAATAAACCAGTAGATACATAATATCTCATCACCTAGTGTTCTGAAGACAAATAAAAGTAGGTCAGAGGTATGCAGAATGACAGGGATTATTGCTATTTTAGATAAAGTAGTGAGGGGAAACTCTTCTGAAGAAACAGCATTTGAGTAGGACCTTAATGAAATGAAATAGCAAACCATGTGAATAGTGGGCGAAGGGTTTTCCAGGCACAGGGAAGAACACGTGAAATGAAGGCAGAAAGTGAAGCAGGAGCCAGATCATGTGGGGTCATCAGGAATTAGGATTTTTTTTTTCCCCCTAAATGCATTAGGAAACATTGGAGGGTTTGCTGAGCACAGAACCTGGCACACAGTAAAAGTTAATAATATTAATAACGAAAGTTAAAATGTTATGAAAATCATTATTAGTTATTTCCTGCCAGATTTTTAGAGTAACTTTTTTTGGTCTGTTGAGACATTTTGAGTTATTTCTTCTAGGCTTAGTTTAATGGTAAATTGTGACTTAATACGAATCAGTGTTACCTTTTTATTGCCGGTGATAACCTGGAGGACCAGCAAGGAAGTTTTAACTATTGTCGTGAGAACTCAGTGTAACATGTATTTTAAATAGTAGGTGAAAGCAAATATTGCAGTTTCAATCTTAAGAGTGTCCTTTAGTAATTTGGGAATTGTAGCAAAGATTCTTTGCTTGACCAAACTTTAGGCAGGCTCTTAAACCTTCTCCTATCTTATCTGTGCACTTGCTTGTAAAATCCAATTTTAGCAAGCGCCCTGTAAAACCAATTTAGCAAAAACTCTTCCTCATCCTACACCATTCCCCAGGTGATACCTGATCACCCTGGCTTGTCTTCAGCAAGAATCCTATTAGGTTGATTTAGCCAAAGTCTCCCTTACTCCAGATGTTACTTCTTAGTAATTTTTCATCCGCTAATGCCCACTCTGCTCCTTGGCTGTAAATTTCCACTTGGCCTTGCGCTATTCAGAGTTGAGCCAAATCTTTCTCCTCCACTGAAAAATCCCATAGCTATGGTTCCTATACTTATCAAGATGGTTCTGAGTAAAGTCTGCCTTACCATGCTTTAACAAACATCATTGAGTACTTTTTTCTTTAACAATTATAGTGCTGTGACTCGGATAGGATAAGATTCATCATTGGACCCCCGGACCTCTCACCCAGGACCCAAATGTGCATCTTTGAAGCCTTTGTCTTCACTCCTGACTGATTGATCGGGGATCCAATAGTGAGTCAGATTCGTGAACCATTGCTCTGGACAAACGTTCATTGAAGCTGGTAAGGAAAGATTTTGATTCTTAAGATTCTGAGTATATTCTCTGAAGCTGGCTTAGGGTCCCAGGCTTCTTTTGAAAGGTACCTCTGGGTAGAAAGTCGTCTTCCTGGCTATCTTTCCTGAGTGGGGATTACTCCCTGACTTCCTTGGGCTGAAAGTCATTCCTGGCACTCTGTTAGGGCCTCTATGTTGGATCCTGCTTCTCCCCTGGGAACTTCTCTGTCATCTGAATTCCTTCTTCTTGAACCACTGGTGACCGTATGCTCCACCAACTCTACCTCCTTCTCGTTGGAACTTCTTAGGCCTCTTTGGGTAACTTAAGATCTCCCTGAACTGGCTCCTCTAAGATCTCTCCCTTCCCATTGATACTGCTCCTGCCTCCTCTTACCGCCTTTAATACTCCATCCAGTTCTCTTGAATCCTTTGACATGTCTCACTTCAAATCCCTACCTCCTCTATTCATCTGTTGACCCCTAGCAGACTTTTTCTTTCCCACTCCAGCCTCTTACTCAATTGAACTTTAGGCTCCCTACCCTCCACTGGGGGCTCTCAAGGGACTTGAGGACTCCCAGAAGCAATTACTGAGGTTGAAAAGGAAAAAGGATAATTGTAAATAGATTAAATATCTACACTCAGGTGGGCTTTGGAGATACCCACGCAGCACCAGATGTTTCTTCAGCCTCTATAAGATTACACATGGGGCAAAAGAAAATCTTGAAAGTCTCTTGAGCAAATATTGGTAAATAGGTAACTTTAACATGTCCCATTTTTGTCAGAAACACAATTTGGATAAAAATATACAAAATACACAATAAAAATTAATTGCTTGATGCATGTCAAGTGTAGCAGTCAAAAAAGAGAAAGGAACCATATGTTCAACATCTTTGCTTCTGTGATGTTTTTGACACTTGTTTGATATGTCTACAAAAAATAAGATGGTGGCTAGCCTTGTTTAACATCCCATGAAATTTTCCTGAGCAGTTCAAGCATAATTGTTAAGAACAAGTGAATTAAATAGATGTAGGTGGAATAAAAGTTTATAAGTGAACTTTTCAACAATAGTTACATTTTATCATAAAGTATGTTTACTTAAAAATAGTTTGAAAAACCTTGGCTAACTTGTAACCTTAAAGCTGTACTGTTAAGTTAAATGATATTCATTGAATATCCGGATCATTTCAAAATAAAATACCAAAACATTAATTGCTGAATAGAAGTTTAAATTTATCTACTTTTGGCTTAAATTTTACGTAAAGACAAAACATATTTGTGTCTGTTAGTAAACATGTCCTGTGCCACGTTGAAAAATTGTATTCATAAGAAGCATATGCTTGTAGAAATTAAGAAATGTTACATTCATAAATTTGTTAATCTACAGAACGTTGGTGTGTGACAATTTACCATCGCTTCCCAGTTTTCACTAGAAATTAAGGTTACTGAGAGTTAATAATTCTAATTAATGTATGTAAATGAAACTATTGGGGATAATGGTAAAAAATAACAACTCTGTATACAAGGAAAGTAGGATATGTTTTTAGTAAGAAAAGGTATGAGATATGAAGATATGTTTTTGTTGAGCAAAAAGGAGAGTAATTTTGTCCTAGTTTGGAGGATATTTGAAGGTTGTTTCAGAATGAAAAAGAATGAAGGACAGAAACTGAATGGATATAGGAAGTTAGGAAGAGAGAGAGGACCTCGTGGTCAAGTTGGCTAAAATAGAATGAGTTTATTACAAGGGTTTAAAAATAAGCTTTAATAGCAATAGTATGGCTATGCAAAATTAAAATTTAATTTTCTTTCATCTGTTAAAAGGACAAAGGTTTCTTGGATTATTGATCTGCTCTTGATAAGAGGTTGTGAAAGTTTTTTGTTTACCTTTTAGGTAAAGAAAATAAACATTATTTTGTCAAAATAATTTCCTGTTTCATGTTGTGTGTATCAGGTCTTTCATTACTTAGGAAAACTGAGTCTTCTTGATATTAAAAGAATTAAGTTTTGTTCATAGCTATGTAACCTTCTGTATTTGCCTTTAAAATCTTTGTCACTTTGGTTAAATAGATAAGTATTGTTTCATAATTATCTGTGATTCTATTTAATCAAGTGTTCAAACATTTTGACATTTGTGACAACTTGCCCAAGTCAAATTCTAAATAAAATCTTTTTGACCTCGAATTAACTTTGAGATTTTCCAGAAGGCTCCTGGAAAATCTTAAAGGATTTATCTCTCACCTTATAAAAAGAGAGGTCTTAAACTAATTGGGTTTATTGGTAAGTTAAGTTACTTGGGGAACACTGTCAAATAAGAAGTGATGCTAAATCTCTAAGTTATATTTGTATGGATATGTATTTATTAATATAAGTATCAAGAAGTCTGAAGTTCATAGAAATTTG
The DNA here is from genome assembly GCA_004363605.1 of Indri indri. NCBI lineage: Eukaryota > Metazoa > Chordata > Mammalia > Primates > Indriidae > Indri > Indri indri. The sequence continues at coordinate 13,007 of RJWJ010031932.1, forward strand.
TCAGTACTCTCATGTTTCATGATATGTCTGGCATAATGTTATTAATAGTCATAATTTTGGTTATTATGTTAAAATGTTGTATGCCACAGGAATAACTTAATTTACTTACCAAATAAACTCTCATCAGATCTTTAATCATGGCCTTTTTAAGTCATTTGTCATCCAGACAGTTGTTTGATGGTTTCCTGAAAGCTTTTGCAAGCAGCTATTATCTAAAAGTGCTTCATCTTCAGAGAGATTCATGGAAAAGACTGACAAATGCAAGTTTCTGATAACTTTAAGATCATACCATTGGACTGAGGAAGACTTTCCAGAACTGTAATGAAGAAACTGATGGGTTCATGAAACTGTTAACCCAAAATTAAGCAAAACAAGAATGAGTTACATGGAACTGAATGAATTGATAAAGGATGATTCTTGTTTTGGAACATTGCTTGTTCCTTAATGTATTTCCAGATTTAAGGAACCCATTTTTGTTTTCTCTTAAGCTATCTATAACTTACAGCAATTTGGTAAAGTATACTTTGTGAACAAAAAGCGAAACAGTTTTTCTCCCTGCCTGATCCCTCCAGAATTCAGAAACTTAGTGAGTATTCTTATTTTCACGGCAGTATCATTATTTGCATAAACTCAGTAGGAATCTATTCTTGTAACAGGGCATAATTGGGAGCATTGGCTATGTTACCAAGGCTTTGACCAGAATGTAGTATTTGAGAATGATGTGTAAAATTAGATATGACCAGACAGCTTTAAGGAACTAAGGTTGATTTTAAGGCACAAAATCTAATAAAGCCCCCTCGGTAAAACTGGCCTGATACCTTGCTTACATGATTCTTGGCCTTACAGGTGAGTAAAAGAGGTCACTTCCTGGCAGCCCTAGAAACTTGATAATATTTTGGTAACCTCAAGAAGAGAAGATTTCACCCAAATCTAGGTACTAAAGGTAAAGTTAGCCTTGAGGAAGCTTTAAAAAATTGAATCAGAGATTTTTGGGGGAAAATTCCAGCAAAGCAAATTCAAAAGGCCTTTGTGGTCAATTACCATTCTTGCTGCACTTACGTAAATAATCAGGCCAAATCTAATGAGATCAGACTTATTTTGTAAACAAATAGAAAAAGAGAGGTGATTGTAGAGAGAAATTTTTTTTGTTTTAGTAGAAAACTGTAGTGTACCCTCGTGGGTTCTGTCTTGCACTTTTTGCCAGTCCTTACTGAATTCTCAATTCTAGTTTCCTCTGGTGTCTGGCAACAACTCTCCAAACAAACGTTTCTAATTTTTCTCCCACCTTCCTAACCTGGCATAATTAATGAAACTGCCCCTTTTGGAAGCCCTGAAGCTGGATGGCTTGATATAAACTTCAGAGAAATCACACAACTGATCATGTATGGACAAGTGTGCTGTGTGGGCTACTCAAAAAGTTCACCTTAACACCCTATGACATTACTAGAGACAAACTGCAAACAAAGAAATGCTGTCAGATTGTCATGGCCTGTCCTCATTCCATCTGAAGATGCTTGGAGCCCAACATCTAGAAATCTTGATTGACTGCCCTCTGGACTCAAAAACTGAATTTATAGTTTGTTCCAACTATTAACCTTTGTTTTTAAAATTTTATTTTTATAGAAATTCCCCTCATTAAATGCCTGATTGCTCACACCATCTACCAAATACTCTCTGCTACCCAGTCCCAACAGAGGATTTACCTGGTCCTTAATAAACATAAGGTGACAGAGTGAGACAGTTGACTGAAATTGAACAAGAGGGAACACTGACAAAGATTACTGTGCTTACAGTGCTTTAACAAGTATCACTGAATAATGTTTTCTTTTAATAGCTGGTTTGAAGAAACTGCTATTATAGGAATTCTAATGCAGTTTTTTTACTGAGGAGTTTTGGTTGCTTTTGGTTACTTTAAGTCATATTTATAATACTTTTTAGGTCAACATTTATTAAAATCTCTCTTTATACTTTTCGGTATCCCTCACAGTGCTTTGCATCAATATTTGGAGGTTTATGAAAGAGTTACATATAAATTTTAAAATATTTTTCATTAAAATTATATAATCATAGTAGAAAAATTAGAAAATTCAGTTAAACCATGAGGAAGAAAAAGACCTTTGAATCCCCACTACTCAAAACCAATCACTATTATTAATAGTTTATTATATATCCACACACTTGTTTAGAGAATGCAGAGTACTCTGTTAGGTACTTGTGGGCAGGGTTGGTTAGTGTGTGAAGGATGGAAAGAAGCAAAAGAAATAGAAGTGAAGGGAGCTACCATGAATTGAGTATTGTCTATGGCCAGGCAGGCACTGTGCTAAATGCTTGATTTAAAATTCTTTTGAGGTAGGCATTCTCAATTTCATTTTCCAGAAATGGAAACTGAGATGTCGAAGGCATTCAGTATCGCATCTAAGTAGCGGAGTGGGATAAGTCCAGGTCTCATGAGTCCAGTATAAAAAAAATTATACCTAAGAAAACATAAATCGGACCGTATCACTCATCTATTTTAACGTTCCAGTGGCTTCCCATTACATTTAAGGGAAAAAATAAACAAAACGCAAGTCCTTTCCTTTGTTTATAAAGCACCTGCATGGCTGACCCTCCTTGCCCAGCTCTCTGTACATTCCTGTCACTCTCATTGTGCTCTAGCTTCAGTGGCCGCCTTGCTTTTGCTTGAACACACCAAGTGGGTCTGTCTCAAAGCCTTTGCGTGTACTTCCCTCTGTCTGGGATGGTCTAAGATCAGATCTTCATGATTTGCCCTTTTTCTTCCTTCAGGTCTTTGCCCAACTGCCTTTTCTTCAAAAAACTTTCCTTGATCACTTCTCTAAACTAGTAGCTGCTGTCTCTGTGTCTTTGCCTAACTTTGTTTTTCTTCATACCACTTAACATTTTTTGACATTATATTTTGCATTTGTTACTTGGCTCTAAATACACAAGCTCCATGAAGGCTATATCCCCACAGCCTAGAAAGTACCTGGCATATAGATGTAAATATTTCTGTATGGATGAATAAAAAGAATTTGAGAATTCTTAAATGCAAAAGGTAACTTTTGGCTTGTTTAATTAAAATTACCTTTGATAAAATATCTTTTGAGATACTCTCAAAGACTGAAACTTCTATGGAATCAGATCTTAGATACTTTATACCAAACTTTAAAACTAGATGAAGATTATCATGCACATAAATCAAGTTATAATGTTCTCAAAATCATTTGCTTTCTTTGCTTCTAAGTGGACAGGACATTTAAGGGGTCATTGAGAGAAAATACTGATTTTTCAGATATATTTTATAGCCCTATTATGGACCACTGCAAATAGTTTTTCATTGGTTCTTAGTTTAAGTTGCAGTGCACATTGCCATAGCACTGTGGTATTTTTTAGTATTGACGAAATAATTTGAAAATCATCATGTACTCTACAACAAAGATTTCTCAATGCTCCAATATATATAATAAACTTTCCCCTAGACTTCCATGGGAACAGTTTTAAACCTCAAAAATTTAAAGGAACTTACAGTGAACATACCCATGCACCGTTTACCTAGACTCACCAATTGCTAACTTTTTGCCAAATTTGTTATCTGTTTCCCTCTTATTCTCTCTTGTTCTTGGTCTCTACTCGCACACTCTCTCTCTCTCTCTCTCTCTCTCTCACACACACACAAACACATACACAGTTTTTTTGCTTACTATTGCAGACATCATGACATTTCACCCCTAAATATCAGAGTATATTTTTTAAGAACAAGGACATTCTCCTGTATAATCACATCATCATTATCTCACATCCAAGGAAATTAACATTGATAAAATAATATTATCTAATAAACGTACTCAAATTTCCCCAGTGTCAAAAAATGTCCTTTGTAGATTTATTTTTCCAATTAAGAATCATGCATTTCATTTGCTCGTAATGGCTTTTTAGTCTTCTTTAAGCTAAAATGGGTCCCTTGCCACCCTTGTTTCCCCCTCCTTATTTAGTGTCTTTCATGATGTTGACGTATTTGAGGAATTCAGGCTGACAGTCTGAATTTGTTTTCTCACGATTAGATTCAGGTTAAACATTTTTGGCAAGGAAAGTGCATAGGTATGTAGTAAGGTTTTAATGCTGAAGGAATTAAGAATGAAAAGTAAAACAAAGGATACTTTTCCTCTTTTCTTTTCTGCAGGATTCTGAACACAAGCAGTTTGCTCTGTGACTGCCATTTGAAGTGGTTACTTCAGTGGCTGGTTGATAATAACTTTCAACATTCTGTGAATGTAAGCTGTGCACACCCTGAATGGCTAGCAGGGCAAAGCATCCTGAATGTGGATCTGAAAGATTTTGTCTGTGGTTTGTATTTTTGCTTTAAAATTCTATATATTACACACTTACTATCTTAACAAAAGAATTTTAAAAAAATTGGACCAGAATGCTTTTCCACTAGCACATCTATTTCCATTTCTCTGTGTTATTCTCCAACCCGTGTTTCAATCATTACATTTTATATTTTTGTAATCATAGGTTAAATTTTGTATTCTATGACTTGATATTTCATAAGCAGTGTTCTTCCTCTTTGTTCTTAGGTGATCATTTTATTTTATTTATTTTTTTATTATTTATTTATTTATTTGTTTATTTTTTGAGACAGAGTGTCACTCTGTTGCCCGGGCTAGTGTGCTGTGGCATCAGCCTAGCTCACAGCAACCTCAAACCCCTGGGCTCAAGCGATCCTATTTCCTCAGCCTCCCGAGTAGCTGAGACTACAGGCACGTGCAGTCATGCCCAGCTAATTTTGTATATGTATATTTTTAGTTGTCCAGCTAATTTCTTTCTATGTTTTTTTTTTTTGAGACAGAGTCTCACTCTGTTGCCCAGGCTAGAGTGCCGTGGCATCAGCCCAGCTCACAGCAACCTCAAACTCCTGGGCTCAAGCAATCCTACTACCTCAGCCTCCCAAGTAGCTGGGACTACAGGCATGTGCCACCATGCCCGGCTAATTTTTTCTATATATATTTTTAGCTGTCCAATTAATTTCTTTCTATTTTTGGTAGAGACTGGGTCTCACTGTTGCTCAGGCTGGTCTCGAGCTCAAACGATCCGCCCGCCTCAGCCTCCCAGAGTGCTAGGATTACAGGCGTGAGCCACTGCGCCCGGCCGGATGATCATTTTAAATGGCAGTATAATAGCATTTTTATGAATGTGTGTGTGGGCCTTTCCCTTTTAGAGGCATCGTTAACCTCAGGATAAGTATCTGGTAGTAAGAGTCCTGAATCAAAAAGTACGATTTTTTTTTACATAAACATTTTTAGTAGATCTTGAAAAGTGACACCAGGTATTTTCCAAAAAGATAGCACTAGTTTAATGTTATCACCAGCAATGTATGAATGTACTGATTTCATGTAGTTTGTATTTTTGATGTAGTTTCTTAAGACTAAAGTGTCAGGGTTTTGGTTTTTCCTTGAAGGGAATAGTCATAGGCAAGTTGGCCTGATTCTAGCATTTATAATTTCAAGTAATGAACTATATTGTACTTTCTCAACTTGGAAATTTTTCCTTTACACTTAACTTTCCTTTAAAGTGAAATGACTGATTCTTAGCTTTACATAGGAGAACTTTTAGATCATTGTATCTGTGTTGCATATCACTAGTATCTCTGATCATTTGGGTACCTGTATTAATATATTGCCAGATCTTTTTTCACAATCCACATAAAGGTGCTTGAGACACTTGGAAGTTCAGGCCTACAAAGTACTTCCATTGTTTTAACAAATTTTAAAGAAGAAAACAAAGAATCTAGTAAAGATTAAATTCTGTTTACATTGCCACACATTCCTTTTTTTTTTTTTTTT